>JAUZST010049161.1:0-25137 GCA_034779995.1 Parotocinclus haroldoi | reverse complement strand
ACACACACACACACACACACACACACACACACACACACACACACACACACACAGACAGACAGACAGACAGACAGACACACACACACACACACACACACACACACACACACACACAGACAGACACACAGACACACACACATATATATATATAAACATACACACACAAACACACCTACACACACCTACACACACCTACACACACCTACACACACACCTACACACACACAGACAGACAGACAGACACACAGACACACAGACAGACACACACATACACACACACACATATATATATAAACATACACACACAAACACACACCTACACACACTCACACACACAAACATACACCTACCTACATACACACACACAGACAGACACACAGACACACACACACAAACAAACACACAAACAAACAAACAAACACACACACACAAACACACAAACAAACAAACAAACAAACACACACACACACACACACACACACACAAACAAACAAACAAACACACACACACACACACACAAACAAACACACACAAACAAACAAACACACACACACAAACACACACACACAATCAAACACAAACAAACACACACACACACACACACACGATCATGTACATCAACTCTTATGTAATTAACTAATTAAGTATAATTGTTCATTACAATTGTTGACACCTCAAGTTGACAAAACGAGAAATACAGTCTGGCCTAAAGACTAAACGCAGGAAAATGCTGTTACTAAAATGTATAGTGGAGGTGCAGCGTGCGCGAGGGCTTGCTCACCTGTAATCATCTCCCTCCTTCCCTCGTCCAGGTGGCTTGAAATCACGTCCCCCATGATGAGAAGCTTGATAAAGCAACGAATAGCCAAAAAACGTTGTTTTTTAAGTTAGAAGTCCTCGGGATAAAAAGAATTGGTTGGGGTTGAGGTAGTGGAACTATTCCACAACTACTGTGCGTCTTTTCCTCTCGATGCCGTCCATGAGAACGTCCCACATCCACCGGGAAACTTTCAACAGCACCGGTGTTTCAGCTCACACCAAAACAGAGCTGCTGCTGCTGCTGCTCTCGAGCGCACCGACTTTACTCTCACTCTTCATCACAGCTCTGACTGGTCAAACGTGTTCAGACCAGGTTGCCAGATCGATCTTGTTTACACCGTTCAGAAAAAAAAGGTCTGAGTATTAATAAGTGCGAATTACGTCAAGCATCTCTGTCTGAATTTGAACAAAGGACAGTTATGACCAGAGTGGACGTTGACCAGACCGTCAAATGGGCTTTAAATGCTAGTGTAATTTAAGAGGGTTACACAGAGGGTTTTTCGACAGAAAACTGCCCACAAATTTACACACCATCCCTAATGCTACTGCGTTTTTAATATTAATATTAATATAGCTGAAGTGACAATAATGACAGAAACTACAGTAAAGTTCTCCACGTAAAAGAGAAAGTCAGAACATTTAAGAGCCTGGTAAGAGACTTAATTTAAATTTCAAGTCTTTAATTTCATTTAATGGTTTATAGGACGGTCGTTAAACGGGGAATATCTCTACAAATTTAGGAACTGCGATGGTTCAAGGGCTCTGAAGAAAGGGTTGTGAGTTCAAATCCAGACTTCAAATCCAGCAACCCTTAAAGGTTATAATGATCTCAAATATGAGCGTCCTTCTGTTTCAAACACAAACTACTTCAGCAAAATGTAGCAAATGGTACGAAACTTGCTTTACTTTTGTTAGCGCGTGGCTGTTGGAAACGTTTTAAAAGTGTAAAAGCAACAATCTGGCAACCCCATTAATTAGGAGACGAAAATGATATAGAAGCGATTGAGGGGTTTAGTGCTGGAAAAAATACTGTACCGCCCTCTATTGGCTAAAGGCAGCAATTACGTGGCAACCGTTCCATTACTAATACGTTCAAATTATTTTACTATGTGAATATATAAATACTAAGCTCTTAAAAGTAATCAAACAAAAATAAATGACAGAAAATCAAAAAGAAAGTGTTGTTCGGTTGCTTCTGACCAATCCTGCTTTAGAAACGGTCAGGACCGGCCACTTAATTAACATACGGCTGAATAAATAAATAAATAAATAATCAGAAATGTAGAAATAAATACATGTGGAAATGCATAAATAAATATTTTTTAAACGTGTAAATAAATGAATGTAAAATTATGTAGAAATTATATATATATATATATTAAAATAGCAATCTATCCATCAATCTTTCATCTTCCACACAGGGTGGCGGGCCAGCCTAGACGGGGTGCCAATGCATCTTATGCCACGCACGCGTGCACACACGCACACACACACACACACACTAAGCGCTACTTTAGAGGCACCAATTAACCTAACATGCCTGTCTGGACTGTGGGAGAAAAGAGGGTGTGTGAGTACCCGGAGTAAAACCACGCAGACACGGGGAGGACATGGAGACTCCACCATGGGATTAAACCCAGGACCTTGTTGTTGTGAGGCAGCGGTGCCACCCACAGAGCCCTCGTATTGAAATACGTCAGTAAATAAATGTAAAAATACAAGAAAAATCCCACATAAACGAGAACGTGTTATACAATGACTACAATGCATAAATAACTCAAAAACGTTTATGTTTAGAGTGCCATCTTTCGTGAATTTATTATATTTCTACCCATCTCATTTTTGGTCCTCCATAAAACTGACTCTTTTTACCAAGTCAGGTAAATGTAACAGAGGAAAGGTAGCAAGCTAAGCTAACATCCACCTTACAGGTTAAAGAGGGAATTCAGGTTACTGGAGACACTGGTTTGCCTTTTTTTTTGGCCTCCCATATTACAAGGTAGAGGAGGGGCTGCTGCGCACTGACGTTTCAGCCCGAGTCTCTGCAGTGAGCTGCTCTGTGAGCATCCTCTCCAACCACACACACACACACACACACACACACACACACACACACACACACACACACACACAGAGGAGAGCAAACACAAGAGCGCAGCGGCGAAGCGCAGAAGGTTGGACAAGAGGCTGGAAGCGGACTACAGCGTTCAGCAGGAGCGTCATGGCACCTATCGGATTAAAGGCGGTGGTCGGTGAAAGTAAGTCATAACGAAGCGTTTCTTATATTGCGTTGTCCAGTAACAAATATGGAGGTGATTTAGAAAAGCGAAACGGTTCCGCACGGTCCCCTCTTGCGCAGTTTGGAAGGCCCACTTTGCTGAATGGTTCAGTTCCGCTCTGGGGATGCAGCGCATTACTGTTATTCACCCAGCCGTGACACAAACGGGAACGGCATCATTTTGGGGGTTCATAATATCCCGTCTTTGTAGCTCGCTGTATTAAAACCGATGAGGAATTAACAGTCTGGACGAGCTGCAGCTCGGCGGTGGAGAAACGCCCTTATTTTGATTGGCGCTGCGTAAAAAGGATGCGGTGTTTTCGGGAAGCCCGATTCATATCGAGTTAAAACATATACCGAGTGACAAATCCGTTCAAGTAAGATTTGTTAATACGGATTCAGATGATGAGGAGGCAAGAGGGGAGGGTGAAGGAAGAGGTTCGTTACCGTTCCCCGTCACCATGGCCTCGCCCCTCTGATTGATCGCCAGTGCTGTGGGTTGCCTTCCTGCAATGCAAAGGCCAGACCCTAAAATCCGCTTCTACAATAAACTGGGATCGCATCGCACACCAAGAATGCCAGGGATGGCGCGTGGCGCGTCTCGTCTCATCTGGAAGGATCAAAATGCGCGGAAACTCGTTTCCGTTCCCATATTTGTCTGCGCGTGCCTTACGCATCGATTCCAATTTGCACCGGGTGCCAGTTAAAACAAAGATAGTGTAACGCGAGCCTGGATCATTCTCCACCCTGCGTGGCCTTGCTCGTTTTGAACCTGTCCCTTAAATACTAGAGACCTCCGAAGCGCGCCATCTACACGGGTAGCCTTTGTACGTTTCCTACGTCATAACGCGCCTGCTCCTCTTTAAACGACTAAAGTACTCCGTTTATGCACGTGCTATTCGGTTAACGGTCCGGTATTCATAAAGCTAAATTATTAAAAGACACCAGGAACTACAGTATACAGCAAAAATGCAATGAGGCTATTTATTAAAATACTGCCAGAAACTACAGGACATTTGTATGCAGTGACCTCCCCTTACACTTGAGCAATAACAACATCTGGAACCTTCACGGGGATGCCCAGTTGACCCATTCTTTTTTTTTTTGGAAAGGTGACAAGCAAGAAGTAGGAGAACAAGGTGAAAAGGCATAGATATTCTAAGGTCACAAAGATGAAGATCAGTGGAGATCAGTGCCGTATTATGGAGTGATTAATCCAAGCTTTGGGCCCAGTTGTCTACAATATGTTACATCATTATAGCATAGCTGAACAATAGATCTTTTTACGACAATTCTTACACAGTACTTGTCATTTGAAATGTCTGAGCATGTTTCTTTACAGTAGTACAATTCTAGTGTCCAGCAGCTGTTAAATATTGTTGAATTGTGCATTGCTTTAGTGTCGTAGAGCATAGGTTTAGTGGCTCTGGACTAGTACTCAGAAGCCTACATTCTGGCTCTGCCAAGGTGCCCCTTGTTGGACCCCCAAACAAGGTCTTTAACCAACAGTAGTGGTTCAATGGTTGGGGCACTGGATTGCTAATCAGATTGTTTTTAGTTCAAACCTCAGCTCTGCCAAGCTGCCACTAAAGGGCCTTTAAGCAAAGCCATTAATTTGTAACTGGAAGTCACTATGGCTCAGATGGTTGTGCTGAGAAAGTGAGTCACGGTCCTGGTCTATGCTTCCAAATGTTTAGGGTTGTATGTGGCTTAGAACTTAAAGTACTAAACTATGGACTAGAATGTCCAGCGTCGGTCAAGGTGCGAACGTTGGGTCAAATAGTCTTAATCCCCCAATTTTTTAATTGTAAGTTGCTCTGGAAGGAGTGTCTGCCAAATGTAAATGTAGAACTAGTAACTCTGGTGTCTTTGTTACCTAACACAGTCCTTCCCCGAGGACTTAAATCTTGGGCGGGGCTTGCACCCTGAAGGTCAGATCGTGTGTTTACAGATCTCTGCAACGAACTGGCACCCTGTCCAGTTTGCACCTGTGAATTCCCAATGATTCCAGATTAGGCACGAAGATCCTCCCATGTAGCCACGGCCAGGATGAGCTGGAGCAAACCCAGCATAATGTTTTACTTTTTGTGAATTAATAAATGTAGAATGTAGAAAGTCTTCTTAATGCTGTAAAAGGGGACCTAAAGACTTAATTCTTTTTTTTTTTTTTTGGAAGAGTGGATGCATTTCTGAGCACAACTGTTGGTTGGTATGCATTGTGAGGAATTTCGCAAACACATAATGAAACCTGAGAAGCTTGCGAGGCTATTATGGTTATTGGCATTTTGCTGGTGTGAGATCGGTCTGCTTGAGCCCTCAGAATGAATGATCACTGCAGATCGATAAACTATTCTCTGACTGATCACCTGATCACCGTCACGATGGGAGTGGTCTCTTCCTATAATGAAGGGAATAGGGGCTCGATAAATGGTTTGGTGCATTTGGAAATAATGAGTAGAGGTTTTGGATAGATGTGTTAGGAAGCATCGATACAACACCGGTTGAAGGAATAAAAATTGACAAATGGTTCTCCATCCGTTCAGAATTTATGCCAAGGCGTGTTAAAGATGATCTGTTGGTGATCTATGGTAGAAGCTGTGTGTAGCTCTATAAAAGGGTGAGAGCCAGGCCTCCAAGCCTCAAACTTCTACCTCTGTATTCCAGTACAGTAAATGGTGAATGGATGACTTAAGGGTATAAGGAGTTCAAAATCCGAATGTCCAAAGACACAGAGTATCAAATCTTGCTTGTTTATTCAGGATTTAGTATTTAGTGTTATTTTAAGGTGCAAGTGCGTATATGTTGGGGAAAATGAGCTAGTAAGCTGGAAATTAGTCCAAAAAAATTAGCTGATATGGGGCTCAAATGTAATGCATTACCCCACCTTCATAGTAAATTGCATTCCGTATCCAATCCATATCTTCCTAGTGTTGTCGTCGAGCCGAGTTTAAGTTAGGACCAACAGCTGGAGTGGTCGAGACTATCACAAGATTAAGATCATACAAGAAGAAAAAGAAGAGGATTGTTATGCATTTGTAATTCACTTTGTATTCAAAATGATTAAATGATACATGGTATATATTAATAAATAATATTGTATTACACCATGTATTCTGTAAAATCTCGAATGAAGGCGATGATTTTGTTTCCCTTTGGCTCTCAATCTTAATCAGAATCACCATATAAAGTCGCCTACATGTAGCCAACATTCGATTCATTGCTATTATCAAATAAATATCATAACATATGATAATAACACCAGATTCAGCCAGCATGTTTAAGTAAAGCCTTAACACCAGACTGTTCAAACTAAGAGCAGGAACAACAGTAGCTGAATGCTCAGCGGTTCGCCTGCTTAATACTAATTAGATTGTTCTGTGTAGCTTCCATGTAGCTCATTATACTTTTAATAGTTAGTGTTAGACCAAGATAAACATGCAGTTTGATTGTTTTTGTAATTAGCAGTATAGCTTGGATACCTTTGACGTGGCTTGACAGAGGTGAAACGCAGCTTACGTTGAACAAAGAATGGGCAGCAGTTTGAAAAAATAAACAGTTAAAATAATGTGCTTTGGTACACTGGTCAGCTAGCAAGTAAGTTTATCACATAAGCTAGTGCTGGACCGACCTCTGGACCAACTAACCAGGGTTTGATTACTCAGTGAAGTGATAACACTGACTCAAATGGTCTCTTTATAAAAGACAAACAAACTGGTTTATGCCTGTATATGCTGGTCCAGCGCTGGTTTAGCTGGAAAACTTATATAGATTTACAAGTTGACCAACACAACAGTGTAAAAAAATGTTCAGCAGTTGAACTTTGTGGTAATTTGGCCACTTCATGGTTCTACTGTCAAATCTCATAGCATAAGTGTAAACTTGGTTGACTGTGAACTGACCATAAATGATTTCACAGTTCTACCAGGGATTTTGATGGTGATTTGGCCACTTCATGGTTCTACTGTCAAAGTTTACAGTACATTTTGGACCTGGATTTTGCTTCATTTCTGGAAAAATTCTGCAGACCAAGTCTCCGTGCACGTGCACATCGAGGGTGCATCGAATCAATATCACGTCAATCACTGAGGGACGCAGTCGTTCTAGCTGGTTCGTCTACACGCTGTAAAGAGGTGTGTGATGACTCAGCATTATCACAGAAGAAGCCAGGCAGTGTGTGTGTGTGTGTGTGTGTGTGTGTGTATGCTATGCGTGTGTGCTGTGTCCTTCAATAGAGTCTCACTTGAGCATCCTCATATCTTACTTTTTGCGTCACAAGGGCAGCATTCTATTATGGCTGCAGGACAGGTCAGATTGCAGTTGCTAAATCTAGGGACATAACCTCCATCTATAGGGATGATTTATTTGGTCCTTGGAGTGCAGTTACAATAATAGTGTGTAATTGAATACTGTGGATCCAGCGCCACGTTTTACTGTTGGAAACAGAATTCTGATTAGGGTCAAAACATCTGACTGAACATCTGAGCCACTAAACCTCTCACTTTGACCTTGCACGTTCAGGTTTTGTACTCCCTACACCTAGTTCTATGTCTTTGCAAACAGGCAGGGGTCCGTATGCAATACAGGGCCTTCACTGGACCCTAATAATGCCCCAGCAGCATCCCGAAAGCTTGAGTGGTTAACGCTTTCATTCAGAGCCAGTTTCTTTCGGTTCATGGACATTCGCAAAGATTTCAAAGAAGGTCATCCACTCTGCAAACAAGGTAACGATAGGTCATAACTATATGTTTTAGCCACGTGCAAGCATGTAACCTACCAAGAGTACATATTAGTCCCCTAAAAGGAATGAAAAGGCATTAAGAAGTTCAATTCAATTCAATTCAAATTTATTTCTATAGCGCTTTTTACAACGGAGCATTGTCTCAAAGCAGCTTTACAAAATTATATGATCTTAAAAGGCCAATCCCGAGCAAGCCTAGGGCGACAGTGGCAAGGAAAAACTCTGTGAAAGTAGTAGGAAGAAACTTTGGGAGGACCAAGACTCAACAGGGGACCCGAGCTCCGGCCTAGATGTTAATGAAATAAATAGGTAACAGTATATTAAATTGTATAAGTGAATTCAAATGATTATGGGTAAACCTAGGAAAGCTTTTATTCCTGATCAACACTTAAGTTTGATAATAAACCTTAATATTAAATATTTAAACCATTCAATTTAAGCATTTAACTGAGAACATGTTACAGAAATTGAAGTAACCCGGATTTCGTTGACTAGAGGCAGAGGTACACTCCGGACACGGCAGGATTCCAGAACCATACTGATCGACCTTCATGTTGCAAGCTCAGTCTGGCACTTCAAACGGGCCGTCAGGAACTGCTGTTTTATCGAAAATCAGCAAAACGTATTCTGTAATAATTCTGTACAATCAGCACCCTGTCAACATTCTGCAAAAGTGCCTTTTGCTTTGTGTTTCTGGTCTCTAGACCAGCCATTAATCTCATCAAGACTAAATAGTTCATAAAGTTTAGTGAATTATAACAGCAAGAATGAGCAACAAGAGCAAACATGGTCATTTAAGTCAGTCCTGATTTCATGTCACGCAATATCATCTCTAAAAACACTTGGTTAATAATGTTTCATAAAAGTGGTTTCATGAAAAAAAAAAAACATTTTACAAGCGTTTCACAGAGAACAATGAATTCTGAGAAATGAACCTCTCCGGATCATATTAGATCAGGTGATGTAGGCAGTGGTGTGTAATTGTAAATAAGGTGAGTAGCTGGATGTATTTTGGAAGACAGACATGAAAATCCTCAGAGACAAGAGTGAAAGTGGGTCATAAAAGCAGAAACCAGAGCCTCAGGGGAGACGGGGACATGAGGAGGGGTTAAAGCTACAGAGAGAGGAATATGACATGCAGTCTGGTGCGCTCCATTCAGCCAGCATACAACACCACAAAGCAGATGCTTGTTTGCGTTTAGGTTTATCTTTAGATATTAAACCCGGTTGAATTGAGAAAGCAGTTTGTGAGAGACAGCTGGATGCTACACCCCATTAGTGGGATATATTATGGGATATTTCAAAATAAATGTGAAGAGGGTCCCACAAGAACCGCTGGATTATCTGATCCTGTCCATGCCCCATCACTGTCTGTGTTTTGGCACTCTCGGGTGATCATACACCCTACTGAACAGTCAATGTGGGGGCACTCTGGTCCAGTTTGACCTGCTCCTGTTTACCCCCATAAATATATCACTTGCTACTCAATCACCATGATTAAGTTTGCATCTCATTTGTGTAATCGAACACAACTTATTATGAAATCGAGGGACTTTTTCCTTTCCGCTGTTGCCCCAGGCTTGCTCAGTTAAGGCTAAATTTGAAATGGTTCACTGGGTATTACAGATGCTCGAGTGGTGCAAAGGTCTAACATGCTAACCCACACCACTGCGGCCACCAGGGCACGAGTCCTGGGTGTGCCCTCCGGCCAGGTCAGGCGTCACCTGCAGGCACAACTGGCTGTGACTGATGAAAATAATCCCTAACGGTGCCGCCA
The DNA here is from genome assembly GCA_034779995.1 of Parotocinclus haroldoi. NCBI lineage: Eukaryota > Metazoa > Chordata > Actinopteri > Siluriformes > Loricariidae > Parotocinclus > Parotocinclus haroldoi. The sequence continues at coordinate 15,525 of JAUZST010049161.1, read as the reverse complement.
AAGCGATCCGTGGCATACCGCAGACCCTAGTGCAGTTACCCAGGGATCTCAGAAACCTCTGGAGCAGTACTGTCAAACCTTGGAGTCCAAAAGCTTCTTTATTCAACCAATTTGGACCTCAAGCGGTCTTTTCAAACTGTTTTTGCCCCCAAATTCGAACACTGGTAAAACCTGTATGCGTACGTCTCAGCCTCGAATTTGATCTGCCTCCCGAAAGCAATAAACCGCTTGTATTTCGAGGTTCCACTTTAATTGTATTAAATACAAACACTAAAAATGGGCCTCTGAGGTCCTCGTTTCAAGGGGATTGCTGGACAAAAGGGTGCCCAGAATGTGACAATAGTAGATCCCTTGTCCTATGCCTTTGTAACATGCAGGTGTTGCAGCGGTTTAAGTGGTACTGCTGACTGATATGGGAGGATGGGAGCAGATTATATAGGCAGAAAGCCGAGCAAACACACGGTGCTGTCCGTAATGCTTACATTATATCAATAGCAGCTGCTACACTGCCGGTAAACAAGCTGTAATGTGAGAAACTTTCTATAACGCATGTACAATACACAAACCCTTTCAAACATGTTTATACAAGAGGACGTGACCACGTGCACCTAGCTCATAACGCAACCTACGGAAAACTCTTCAAAGCTTTAAAGACCAAGGGACACGTTTGTCCCTCTCTTTTAAATGGACGCTAGACGCGATTGAAACAACCCAGAGCAGTCAAATTGGTATGAAACCACTCAGTATGTCACAGACTTTATAAATAAAGGGTATATGCATTCGTTTCATTGTCAGACTGAGAAGAATTTTGTGCCAAAATAACTATGGGTATGTGCGTACAACCCTTACGGTCCTGAAAGGGTTAAAGCTGTTCTGTAGCTCAGCATATAATTCCTCTGCTGTGAACCAAATCCAGCTACCAAAGGGCTTAAAGTCAATGTCAAACTGCAAACACAGCCTGGGATTACTTATTCTGACACCGCAGCCGCCCGGCCGGCATAGTAATCAGGCTAATGGTGTACTGACTGTTTAAACCTTTCCTGAGAGGACTACTTATAAAAAAGAAAACACACACACTGACAAAGATCAGCAGCATCAGTTATACAAAGCAGCGTTCTCCAAGATTAAATGATCAGTAATCCACTTGTCGTATGACCTTGTACAATCCAGATTAGAGAGAGAGATCGGAGACGGAGCGTGACGAAGATAACGCGCTGGCATTGAGCTTACGTACTCTATATTACCCCTGAGCAAAGTCAGAGCATGAATTATTAAGACGAGATACAGTGATACACGTTTCTTTTGCTGTATGGAATTAGGGATTTTTGAGCCCATGAATCTAGAGTCTAGCTCACATTAAAAATGTGATTCATGGCATTTCAAATATGGCATCGCATCTTCACTTTTGGTAGCCCCACAATAAAAATCAATTTGCTGTCTGATTTTGTTGCTTGGGCGACGCAGCGGTCTAAGATTCTAGCCTTTTATTAAGGTAAACTGGTCTCATGTCCCAGTGGTGCCTTCCAGCCATTTCAGACTTTACAGAGATACAACTCGCTTTCCCTTTCTACAGTGTGTTTAAATTCTGTTTCTAATGATTAACCCGTGTTCAAGTCTTTATTTGTGCAGGCATGGAGGTGCTGAATAATAACAAGCAACAACAGCCCCGGTTCTGTGCCTCAACATTAAATGAATTCCCTTATATAAATCTAGGAGTGCAGGAACATGCCGTGTATTTCTCACGATGCACTTATTGTACTTATTTTTTTAATTTTTTTTCAAACTTATTTTCCCTTCAAATACAGCAAGACATTTTGGGTTTGTAAACATGTTTAATACGTTTCAAATGTTGTGATGTAAACCATTTACGACACTTTTTGGTTGCTTTTGACAGAGATTATGAATGATGTGATCAAGAAGGTAAAGAAGAAGGGAGAATGGAAGGCAAGTATAATACACTAAGGAAACTAAACTTACGTTCTGATTTGTTCATGGTGTATTCATTACAGTTTTTAATAAGAGCCTATATACTGTAGTAGTACAGGTATGCACTGTTTAACGTCCGGTGAAACAGGGCGTGGACCAAAACGGACGGTGACCGGACATTATTACAGTCACATAGCAGATCAGACATGACTTGCATGACTAATTTTCATCCTCAAGGATTACGTCGAGTGTTTTGGACCTTGATTTAACAACGAAATGATTTAAGACATTTGATTAAGTCTTACATTTACCACGTTTTTACTAAGACATTGAATACTTTTACTTCATTAAGAGCCTTGGCTGTGACTCACGTGTTTGGCGTCTCTTTAGGCTCTCGTGGTGGACCAGCTGAGCATGAGGATGCTTTCCTCCTGCTGTAAGATGACTGACATCATGACGGAGGGAATCACAAGTAAGTCCTTCAACTGCTTTCAGAATCGTCATGTCACCACATGTATGAAGGAGAAAACCAGGCGATCATTTAGATCTCAAAATCCAAGTGACTCGGTGGTCCTAATAACCGGCTGGTCCGATTAATCAAACATGCCCCATGTTACAAGACGGGAACGGGAACGTCTAAGTGTGCGGTGCTGGAAATGATACCGGGAACGGGAATGTCTAAATGTGCGGTGCTGGAAATGATACCGGGAACATATCTTCGGAGAGAAAAGAGAAAATGTAGTTACTTCTGGGTTAGGCTCCGGACCCCTTCATTTTCTAAGCTTAGATGTAAAAACATTACCTCATACAGCTTCTCTTTTTCAGTTGTGGAGGATATAAACAAACGAAGAGAGCCTCTGCCTACCTTGGAGGCCATTTATCTCATCACACCAACTGAAAAGGTACGAGCCACGCATCTTAATCTCCTAGAAGCACCAGTTTGCCAGCAGATTCCTACAGTCCATGGGTTTATTCTTCAGAAAACGGTTTGATTCGTAGTTTGTCCTCATTGCATAGCAAGAACTGTAGCAATCTTAACTCAGTGCTTGTGTTCATGACAGTTTCCTAAGAAGCTAAGCGTTCCCCAGGCTTCCAGGAGCTTCGGCTGAATTGGCACAGACTAAAATGCACTTAATTTCGGAGCTTTCTATCTTTTCACACTCTATATTTAGTTACTCGGTAGGGAAGCAGTCTGTTCACACGACGCACACTGACCATATGTCACACGCTGCACTGAGCAGCACATCACCATACAGTATTGACTCAGTCTATGCAAACAACCTCCAGTTGCATCTATGGCAACGTTCGACCCTGCACGGAGGAACACGTGCATACACACACACACACACACACACACACACACACACACACACACACACACATCTGCACGTGCACACTAACTCATTATTTTCTTGTCTCCAGTCTGTGCAGACCCTTATCGGTGACTTTAAAGATCCCCATTCATCAAAATACAGAGGAGCTCATGTCTTCTTCACTGACTGTGAGTACAATGTGTGGGAATTGCCTATATGCACACTCAACACAAAGCTTTACAGGGGGGCATATTGGCTTTTGGTCGCTGAAGGCGAGTGCCGTAGATAATCTCAGCCAGGACGTACAGTTATATTTGTTTCTTTTTCTATAGGGGATTAGTAGGGCTGGCCCGATACCATTTTTTATGCCCGATACCGATACTTATACTGCAAACTTGAATATCCGGCGATACCGATATCAGACCGATACGCTGCTACCACCTCTGGAGTTGCATGTGCTGCACTCGGCTGTTTTACTTTTATCATCCTTGAGCTTAAAATAACTGACATGATGAGCACGCTGCTAGCTAACTCCAGTTCCAGCTGTTGCTCACCTGACTCATCTCTGGTTACGGCGTGTCGTCCAAATTGTAGTAAAGCATAAACGTGATAGGAAAGCTATCGGATAAAACTGTTTCTCCCCCCCCCCCCATCCGATCTCCGATCCAGTGATTTTACCACATATCGGGTCAATACCTATACAGAATATCGGATCGGTACAGCCCTAGTGATCAAGGGACCTTTTTGAGCCTATAAATAGGAGTCTATCTCATGTTAAAAATGTGATTCATGGCATTAAAAAATTATTTTTTTGCTTGGGCGGTGCAGTAGTTTAAAATTCTAGCATACTACCAATATAATCTGGTCTCAAGTCCCAGCGGTGCCTTCCAGCTATTTCTGATTTTACTCAAAGACGACTGGCCATGCCAGCATACCAGCAGCCGTGTGCTAGGGGTACATGCTCATCTGTGCCCCAGAGCATCCCACATCTCTGAAAAAGTCGTTGCTGGTCTAAGCAACCAAATCAGTGGTATGAGTATGGACATCATTTTTTTTTCTTCTTCTAAACTTTTGCAGCTTGCCCTGACCCATTATTCAACGAAGTGGTCAAAAGTCGTGCGTCCAAGTGTATCAAGTCCCTGAATGAGATCAACATCGCCTTCCTGCCATACGAGTCGCAGGTATCACAGCACAGACACCGACTTAATAAAGAGGAAAAGCAGTAAACAACTGGACGTCAGTGAAATTGGCATAGATGTTACAGCCAGTGACTCTCTGACACACATACAGTTCCACAACAGCTCCAAGGCCGGTAGGTGGAGGGGAGGGGGCGGGGGTGCTTTAAGCTTTGCTGCTGATTCTGTCTGCCATAATTAAGTCAGTGGAGTCAGAGGAGCAGTGCATCGCTCCTGGCATGATGCTGCAGCTTTCACCCTGACAGCCCCACCTCTCCAGCAAAGCACCATTGGCTAAAGCACCATTGGCTAATGCGGCACTGAATGATCACCAATGAGAGAGGTTTATGAGGGGGAAAGGCATTGAGGAGAACCCATCTGCTGAACAGAAGGATGATCATGTGAGCGTGTAGGATGGGGGGGGAGGGGATTTTCGGAGAAGCACAGTGTGACAGCGGGAGGACGAGGCATAAAAGCACTGCAGAGAGGAGGAAAGACTGGAGAGGAGAAACAAAGGCAGGAAGGAAAAGCCGCACTCGATCTCTGTCACTGTGGATTTGTGCTCGCTTGGGCCGTGAAAGCATTTCTTTTTTCGGGCGCAGTTCAGTGATCCATATAAATCGTACTCAGCAGTAACCGACGTGTCAAATGCTGTTATAGTGCACAGTGGCGTTTCCTTCTGAAATGTCTCCAATTATTATCCAAATCTGACCTTAAACAGTCCTAAAAGTAGATAAATAGAACCCAGTAATATGAGTGACTTAGAAAAAAATATTCCCGGCCCTTTATTTATTGTACAAAATGATCCAATATTACATAAATACACTCGTCCATCACCTTATCAGTTCCACCTACCATAGAGAACCAAGAAAACTAGTCCACCAACCAGAAATGCAAGCAGCATCTGATCAGTACACATGAAGTATTAGAGCCATGGTTCGAGCCTGGGACCTGAGCCCCCTTAGGATGGCACTAATCATCACAGGGGGTGTGCATGGCTTTGTTTGCTCTGAGGTGCTCTGAGTTTGACAGGATACAATTTGGACTTTCTAAAAAATAAAAAATAAAAAGTTCAATAACATTCACTGGAATCATCTGTATAAAACAAATGCTTAAGAATACATTTTCACTCAACAGCAACAACAAAAACACACAAAAAAGGAAAAGAGAAAAGGAGCCAAAATAAAACAATAAAAAAACAAAACCAAGAGAAAAGGGAAAGTGTTTAAAAACTCCAGCAGCACTGCCATGGCTGATCCAATCGTACCAGCAAAACGCACACTAACATACCGCCAGCACGCCAGTGTCACTGCAGCGCCAAGAATGATCCTGTTCACATTCAAAATATCCCATAATGAAATTACGTATAGTTCCTGATCTGTGCTGGTCCTGTGGGGTCATGACCTCCTTGAAATGTGCCAGTAAATGTATGAAACATTAAAACATGTATAAAGTATATAAAGCTCAACTGCGTCGTGTTAAATTGTATCAGCTCTACGTCGCGCAGCGTAAAGGCGTCTGCTTGATCTCGTTTAATGAACGTAAATTTTTTTAAATGTACGTAACTGATTCATGTTTGTTTCCAGGTCTTCTCTTTGGACAATCCTGATGCTTTCCAGAGTTTCTATAGCCCTCATAAGACACAAATGAAGAACCCAGTGATGGAAAGATTAGCTGAACAGCTGGCCACCCTGTGTGCCACGCTGAAGGAATACCCTGCCGTGCGATACCGCGGGTGAGACCCCAATTCCTCGTACCTCGTTCCGCCATAGTACCGCTTTGGAAAAAATGGCTTGTGCCTTAATAGAATGACGTAATTATTGTCTGAATGGAGAGTCAATAACGCAGCGGTAATGACTCTGCTACCGTAATGAAACAGCCTACAGTCTGATTGTTTGCTTATCTGTCCTTCAATACAGGGAGTACAAAGACAATGCCACTCTGGCACAGCTGGTGCAGGACAAGCTGGATGCCTACAAGGCAGATGATCCCACAATGGGAGAGGTGAGAAAAAGGTCTTTTTTGGCACAGCACACGTAGCAGAAGACTGGTGTGGATTGGACTAGCAGTTAATATATGAAATAGGGGCAGCATGGTGGCCCGCTGCCTCACAGCAAGAAGGTCCAGGGTTCAATCCCTGGGTGGAGCGGCCTGGGTCCTTTTTGTGTACAGTCTGCATTTCCTCCCGGTGCCTTGGGGGCTTTACTCCGGGTACTCCGGTTTCCTCCCACAGTCCAAAGACATGCGTGTTAGGTTAATTGGCGTCTCTAAAGTGGCCCTTAGTGTGTGACTGTGTGTGTGTGTGTGTGTGTGTGTGACGTACGATGAATTGGCACCCCGTCTAGGTTTGTTCCTGCCTTTGCGCCCAGGGTGGGCACCCGTGACCGTGAATGAATGAGTGACTATATGAAATAGATGCATAAATCAGACTGATGCACAAATCTTGATTAGATGGTTGGTACTGCAGTAAAGGGGCATGTCTAACATCAGAAGCCGACCTCACAGCCATGTTCCAAGATCTGGTGGAAAGCCAGTCATTGCAGCCAAGGGTGGGGGTGGCCCGGGGGTGTGAAATAGCCATGTTTCGGCTAAGATTTGCCAACTGTATATAGTGTATAGTTTATAGACTTTTTGAAGAGAACTTGAAGTTTCCACTGTGACATTTTCACTTGTCTCTCAAATGAACCAAATGGACCAGAACCCCAAGTTCTTGTCTGAACCGGTTCATTAAAATCTTCTGCTTTTCTTTTTCTGGCTTCAGGGTCCAGACAAAGCTCGCTCCCAGCTCATCATTCTGGACCGAGCTTTCGACCCCGTCTCTCCCGTCCTGCATGAGCTCACCTTCCAGGCCATGGGCTACGACCTGTTGCCCATCGAAAACGATGTCTACAAGTGAGGCTTTGATTTTGAACAAATGGCCCATGATGCATTTTCATGGATGAATAGCAGGCTTAGCTCTGAAATGATGGTAGACAGATTGAGCAAGTTCCATGTGATAAGCTTTTGTTTGCCTTGTTTCTAATGATGCTGGACTTTTGGGACAAACTGTAGCGTAAAAGAAACCACTATAAAGAAAGAAACTGGAACATTGACTAACCTGACCCGAATGCTGCTGGAGCTTTAGCGTGGGCTTTGTGCATCTCAGGTACGAGACCAGTGGAATGGGAGACTCCCGGGAGAAGGAGGTGCTTCTGCATGAGGATGACGACCTGTGGGTGTCTCTGCGTCACAAACACATTGCTGAAGTGTCTCAGTGAGTAACTTTATCCTGGCACAAGGAAATCTGCTAAGGAGAATTCAAAGCACAAACTGCTGTGGATAAGAACTTAACCTTTTTGTCCACATTATGAAAGTTTCTCACACCACTTGTGTGTTACCTCACAGGGAGGTGACAAAATCCCTGAAGGAATTCTCTTCTAGCAAACGGATGAACACTGGAGATAAGGTGAGAAGAGGGGGGTTGGATGAGGAGCTTGGTTTGTCACTGTGTCTCATCTTAAACCCTCTTGGGTGAATCGGATTAGTATCACCAACTCAGCAAGATATTCATAGAAATACAAGGCTGACATCGTTAGACCTGCTTTAGGGGTCCTACAGCCCTCCAAAATAAACAAGCATAATTAGTTTAAATGATCAGTAGTTTTGCTTATTTATTCTCTCTTATTTAACTGTTCCATCTCTCTCCATGTTTGTAATGTAATTAAATTGATGAACTAGAACCAGAGGAAGGCACTGCTGGCCCATAACTTCCCTGAGACCTGAAACAAGGGTCAAATGATTGTTTTTACTGGCTATCGCAATGCAGCATTTTACTAAAATACGCAAGAGAAAACATCTTAAATACAGCCAAAGCAGATCTCATCGATTGATGTATTCATACTAGATGTATTATTGTGTCTTTTTTGCCCTACATGTTGAGGATGTAGTGAACCTTTTATATTCGTGTGTAAAAAAAAAAACCAAAAAAAAACCACAAAGGAATTTTTTTGCTCTCAAATGTCAGGCCATCAAGCACGGATGCAACTATAGACTTGAGATTAGATTTAGTGGTATTATTTAGGAGTAGTGTATTTAGGACCTGCTTCAGTAAATGTATGTTTGCTTTATCTGCATCTGTATGTATGAATCATGTCATAAGATCTGTACCTAATCCAATGGAACTGTCTCTTTTAAGAAATCTGCTGCTACGAGGCAATTTCTCCAAACAGTTTTTAATGTTATGCCCATTTCATTATGTTGGGTCATTTAAAAATTCTCCTAGGGGGCATACATCATTTAGACCACAGCATCGGTCTCACAGCATAGCCACCCCCCCCACCCCACCCCCAATTCATGAATGGTTATAGTTTCTAGTAGTGTCACTAAACTGTAATATTTTAGGACCATTTGATTTCTGTTCTGCTTATAATAAACACTGTCAGTGCTTTGTTTGTTTCAGACCACCCTCAGGGATTTGTCTCAGATGCTGAAGAAGATGCCGCAGTATCAGAAAGAGCTGAGCAAGGTCAGCCTTTATGCAGTGTGTACATTTGGTGATCACCATGTTATTTTTATGTCTTGAACACGCATGTGTGTGTGCGCGTGTGTGTGTGTGTGTGTGTGTGTGTGTCTGCAGTACTCCACTCACCTACAGCTGGCCGAAGACTGCATGAAGCATTACCAGGGCACGGTGGATAAGCTGTGCCGCGTCGAACAGGTACAACGTAAACCACGACCTGTTTGCAAACTGATCTTCCACATTCTCTCGTTCAGTGGGAAGCATCACTAATGATTAGGATAAAGTGAACCTTTAGGCCTGGGCTGAGGAACCCTGGGTGCATTTTTCACCCAAATTCACACAGTCTCATGACGTTCTCCTGCCACATGCACAGTGCCTCCAGCGAGTGGCCCTGTACAACTTGTGGTCAGCCATCTCTTCTAATTTTTAACGGAACGATAAAAAGGTGAAGTTCTGCAGTGACCCGTGACGTAGCTGCTGTTTTTATAGCCAACCTCGCATTGCCTTTTCTGGAAGGCGATTTCCCATCACTGCCCTGAGTCGCAATAAACTCAGTGTCCCTCTTATTCTTAAGGATGTGTTTGATGTGATGTAACTATAATTATACGTAAATCAAGCAACTTACTGCAGGACTTGGCTATGGGAACCGATGCAGAAGGCGAGAAGATCAAGGACCCCATGAGGGCCATCGTGCCCATCCTGCTGGACGCCAACGTCAGCACCTATGACAAGATCCGCATCATTCTGCTCTACATTTTCCTCAAAAACGGTGAACGCAGTACACGTAGAGTTGAGATTAGTGGGGTTATCAGTCAGAGCTGATGCTGAGCCTTGAGATGTACGTGTTATTATTCAGGGATCACCGAGGAGAACCTGAACAAGCTGATCCAGCATGCACAAATTCCACCTGAGGACAGTGAGATCATCACCAACATGGCTCACCTGGGTGTGCCCATCATCACAGATGTGAGTAGGCCTCTAAGTTTAGATTTCCGTTGTTCTGCCCTTTGCCCCGTTGCTCGATATTGTGCGTTTTCTGTAGTCCACCCTGCGACGGGGGAAGAAGATGGACCGGAAGGAGCGGGTGAGCGAGCAGACATACCAGCTCTCCCGCTGGACCCCACTGGTCAAGGACATCATCGAGGTAAAACCCTCAGCCAGGTTTCAAATGACCATCTGCCATAATTTGATTGGCGATTGGCCAAGTCCAGATACCACTTCAGCCTTTGTATTTATGGTTGTCGATGGATTTTGCAGGACGCTATCGATGACAAGCTGGACACCAAGCACTACCCGTACATTTCGACCCGTTCGTCGTCCTCCTTCAGCACTTCAGCAGTCAGGTACATTCACGTTCACTCGCGAGGGAACAATCAAATATCAATATTATAATTACGTTTAATTAAACGATTTATATTATATATACAGTATTATAATAATAATGCACCAAAGATGGGACTCTGACTCGACCTGGACTCGAATTTCTGGACTGGCAAACAAGCTTTATTTCACGTGAGCTTGGTGATCCCTTGCCTAACACATATGGCCAGTTATCACGTCTGCTTAGTATTAGCTATTTTATGTTTAATTGAAGTTGCTTACAAATATTGGGAGTTGTGGCTTGCATTTCTTGGGCTTCTCTATCTCTATAAACTGTAGTTGCTTTGGACTTGTAGTCTTATCCTACTTCACTCCAAGTCTGCATCAGGGTTGCCAGATTCAGACCAAGGTTTGGCCAGACGTTAATTGAGACGGCCTATGGAATATCAATGATACACACTGCTCACAAATCGAAATGAATATGAATAAGCGATTCGATTTGAAAAACAAGATCATCAGGAAAGCAAATGAAAAGTCAAAAGTTGTTCGATTACAAAAATGAGATGCAAACTCAATTACCGTGTTCGACAATTCGAACTGGACAAGAGCGCCCCCACATGGATTTTTTAGTAGGGTGCATGGTCACCCAAGACTGGCAAAACACGCTGACAGTGATGGGGCATGGACAGGTTCAGATTATCCAGCAGATCTCGTGGGATCCTCGTCGAATTAATTTTGAAATATCCCCTAATTTTTGTGAGCAGTTTAATTACATAAGCCAGTTTGTTATAGGCCTCATCTTTTCTTTTTACACCATTTCTTGAACCAGTTTGTTCAGTGTCTTTAGATTAAGTTAATTGGAAACAAAGCTTTCTTTGTGTGTTTCACACACACACACACTCAACTGATCAGTTTTGCTCCTGCAGTGTGTGCTAATAGATGACAGTATAGTACATTTTTTAAATGTATAAGAGGTAGGAATGCGGTATTACGGCCAGACCAGATGGGATCAGATGGGATTCATGCCTTTCTAACAAAGAGACTTGCGACTCAACTATGGTACCCAATTAAAATGGATACACTGACCTACACTGAAACACAGAGAAGCTCTGATGTTGATGGTCAGGATAACTCATTTCGATCCAGTTATCCAGGTCCAAGTTACAGGGGTAATTCCTGGCCTTCATTACTGCAATAGTTGGCTCGCAAATTGCGGCCTGAACAAAAATAGTTTAACAAAATGTATAAACAGCAACGTTTAGTAGTATTGAGAACTCACCGCCAGGCTCAGGTGATCACTAACAGGACGTCTCTATCGTAAAATCCTGCATATCAACATGTCCCTTCCCTGGCAGTGCCCGGTATGGCCACTGGCACAAGAACAAGACCCCTGGAGAGTATCGCACAGGACCACGTGTGATCGTCTTCATCATCGGCGGCGTGTCCTTCAGCGAGATGCGCTGTGCCTATGAGGTCACACAGGCCAACGGCAAATGGGAAGCCATCATCGGTGAGTGATCTTCAACCTGGGAAAGAACGAGTCTTGAAATGTAGCTGTCATACAAGTCACAGATTTACCATACAGGCTTTAAACCTAGTAATACTTAATAAAGAGAGGACTTTTAAGACGATTTGTTTGCTTGCCGGGCTGCGTAGCAGGTAGTGTTGCGTCTATGGTTTTGGTTTTGTGAAAGCATTGTGGTAGAAAAATCAAACAAGACCTGCAGGACAAGTCAAAACAGAGGATTCAATCTCATGTTGAATACTGCAATACTTTCGGGAATCAAAACTGCTTGTCTGTGTCTTTGTGGTGCCTCATTTTAGGCTTCTAGGCTTCTACTTTTAGGGTTATTAATACGACAGACCAAACCCATCAACGTCTGAACAGTTCCTGATCATCGAATGTTTCCAAATCCATGTCCATGACACAGGCTCCAGTCTTACAGTGAATGGCATGCTGTTTCATATTCGTGTTTGCAGAGTTTATGCCGAGACCATTCCATGTAGTCACAAGTACACGACTGTTGGGATTCATAATTTCAGTGTGAGACATAGATGCTCTAAAAATGGTTGTTTAACCCCGTTTTATTCCGAGCTCACTGGAAGGTGGCTTTGCTTGATGAAAACTGAGCGTGAAGCCGCCTTTGTTCCTTCGCAGGTTCCACCCACACGCTCACCCCAACCAAATTTCTAAAGGATCTGCAGCATCCCGACTTCCGGGAGTCCACTCGGGTGTCCTTTGAGGACCCCAATCCCTCGGACGATTGAGAGAAAGCGCGCACTGACAAAGTAAAGGCAGCCGCTCAAAGAAGCCCTTTCTGAATCCACACAGCACAAGGGTTTCTTTTCCTCCTTACTACAAATTCCCTGCAGAGATGAGCGTCTGGCCTCATTGCATGGTCACCATAGCAGCCTAAAAATGGCTACACCCACCGCTAAGCAAGTAATATAACTAATATGGGTGAAGGTAAAACATATCAATGTCTATAGCCGCCATTTGTGTCGATGGTTAAAGGATCTTGGTTTTATAGGAGGTACGGCAAGTAAGAACTTCAAAGCAAAGGACAATCCCTTAGGGAAGGTTCCAAGCAGAACCCATTCATTCTTTCTATATCATTTTAATAAACACTTTCAAGAGTTTAGTGTCTTTGGATTTGCCATGCAACGGGTGCCGAACGGCTCCATCCCTGCCGAGCCTCCCACATCCTCTCAGCCGGGTGGATTAACCTGCATTTTTCTGAGCATTCACCCTCTAACCCAGTGGTGCCTCGTCTTCGAGTGATGAGGAGCCACAGCATTAGCCCACGCACTATTTCATTTTTTTTTTCCTGTGCAGATTAATCTACCTTCGAGATTAATCGAAATCCTGAAACTTAAAAAATTAATCACTCATTAACTTACCAGCAGCCGTCCTTGTTTTCTTGCTGAATTTCAGCAGGATCATTCAGAAGAATTTTTTTTTTTTTTAATCCACCAGACATCATGTCTACATGAGCAAGCGGCCGTCTGCACAGACTACACAGCAGTGGTTTCCATTTTGAGAACTCTTAATGGAGCAATCTGGTTAAGCACTGTGTGTGATCCATCTGCAGAAACCAAAGCTTGAAATGTAGCCGTGTTCTCACAGTATGCTTTAGCACCTAGCAGTTACGATGAAATCCTCTTTTTTTTGTCTCAGCCAAAGTGCTAGACCTGTACTCGTTGTGGATTTATGGTCAAAACCCCAAACTGGTGCCAGATAAAATTACGAGGTGGTTTCTTACCTTCTTCTTTAAACCTAACCTCTGTATTAATCCTGGCCAGGGACACGTGAGGGATTCTGGAATGAATCCTGGCATGAATCCAGGATGTTTAGTTAAGCAGACAAAGTCAAGTGCTACAACCTGAAACCTAAATATGACATGAAAGACATGTTCGTTTCCTTTGCTGTCCTGCACCGATCAGTGCAGACAATTTCAGTTTGATCATCAGCAGAACAACAGCAAAACGCTGCCTGCGTGGAATCATTTCCCGATCGGAAAAGAATTTAGGCAAGTCACAAGTAATCACTGTTCGTGTGTCGTATGATAATAGTATCACAGAAGTTACATGGCATTTAAAAAGCAATACAAACTCAAATCAAAGTATTGGGTTTCGAACTGGGTTCAAAATTTTCTCCAAACTATTTGACCAAAAATGTTTATTTCCTTGCATCACTGTAGTTACAATCATTATTACATACAGCTCACACAAATTTTATGAGATATCCCATAATAAAACACCCCCTAATTTTTGTGAGCGTTGTATTTTTTGCGTTGCCGCATTTCGTTTTTTTAATTCGAAAATGCAAAGATGAAGGAAAACCTTTACAGAATTTAGCTGCTCCATGTTGTGTACCCTGGCATTTTTGCCCTCAAAGGTAACAAACAGAACATATGAATAATCCAAATATTAGAATCGTTGATGGGATTCCTAACTGTATTGTATAACTAGTTCACGGCGTGCTAAAGTTTGTTCGATCCTCATTCTTTTTCAACGTGATTTCTCATTGTTTTCTATTTTCCCCCTGATAACAATCACCTATTGCAGTATGCAGCCTTTAACCCATACTGCTACATGAACACTTACAGAACCCGTACAGCCATTTTCTATTCCATAAACAAACTTGCTTTCTTGTTCTGGTTCTTTATTGGAGGTTTGTTCATCTAGAGTTGCAAGGAAAAGTTTGTGAACCCCTTATAATCATCAGGATTTCTGCATTAATTACTCATAGTATGTGGTCTGGTCTTCATCCCAGTCAAAATGACACATTAGAACATTCTACGTTTATTAAGCGACAGAACCTTTAGAAGTAAAACTGCTGTCTGATCAGATTTGTACAATGGTCTTAAGGTCAAATCCCAGTTAGGCCTGGGTTCAATCACCTTTTATCAGTTTTAGTAATATCGTGATTAATCCAATGTTTGTTTGCTCGTGTTTTACTCTGAACCATTCAAGCACTACGTAGCTAAACCGTGGACAATATAAGCAAGAGAAAGAATTCTATACTATTAAGAAGAACAGCTACAAATACCCTTTAATGCATATATGTATTAGAAACAGCATGTGCAAGCTGTAATTCTGTGCACCAGCATTTATCTATTATTATTATTATTATTATTACGAACGGAACGAATATCAGACCACATTTTATTAATGCAGTCCAGGTAGCTGGTCACAAACATTTCCCCAAATGTAGCAGGTAATAAACAGCTGATCATGTTCGTAGCCAGAGCTTAGCATAGCTGCACGTTTGTTCTTTTGAGGAGGTCTCAGGGGTCAGAACGGATCAAGGCCTCCATTCCTAAAGATTTTAGATGATTTGGCTTATTGTTCGCACCAAAAGTCTATAGTTAGTCTTGTGATAATTCAATTCCCCTGATAAATATGTAGCTTTGCTAATGAAACGAACATGTACAACTTATGAGAAAGAATGTGTGTTCACTGCAAATATCATTTTAACTTTCCTCTTGAAATGAAATGTGTTTTCTGCTGTTTATCCTAAGATACAGATTTTGATGGATGTTTCTAGCTTTTAAAGATAATCCAATGTGCAACTCAAGTGCACTTTTTTAATCAAGCAAAAGGGGGTGTGCCATTTACTAATAAAATTTGAAATGTATATACAGTCGAATCCGGTTAATGGGGGCACATCGGGACGGGATGGTTTTGATCCTAATAACCGGCTGGTACGATTGATCGAACGTGCCCTATGTTACAAGACGGGACGTGCTATAATTTATGTAACATATTAAATGTTTATTAAACCTTTATT
>JAUZST010049150.1:0-25137 GCA_034779995.1 Parotocinclus haroldoi | reverse complement strand
TCTCTCTCTCTCTCTCTCTCTGTCTCTCTCTCTCTCTCTCTCTCTCTCTCTCTCTCTCTCTCTCTCTCTCTCTGCCCCCCCCGTGAACGTGAAGGCGTTATAAACAGTGATGCTAAATAATAAACCCATTGGCGTACACACCACGGTACAAACGTTGGAATATAAAATAAGAAACGAGGCTCGCCACGAGCCGGCGCAGGGATTTGCCGGGAGTTCACAGGGCGGAGAAGATTCATGGAAGGTCAGGATCCAGGCTGCAGGAAGAACATCTCATTTCCAATAGAAGGTCCATCCATTTCCAAACATAAACACCGAGCCGCTACGGAGAGTCGGCGAGTAACATCCTTCAACAAACCTCTAAAACCATTAGCCGCGTCCGGCACGCCAACACGCCCGAGTGCTTCCTGTACGCTGATGCGCTTCAGAAAACATAATGGGCCTAATTGCTTTAGGGAATAATGTGTTTGTTGGCGTACGAGCCGTAACGGAATATTAATTCTCATAAATGTTTTCTACAACGCTCAAAAAAAAATAAATAAATAAAAACCCCGGAAAAGTCCAATTCAGAATCGGTCCGAGTCAGGCTGATTTCTGGAGCAAATTATAATAATAATAATAATAATAATAAAAGTTCTATTCATGTAGCACCTTTTTAGTACCCACTGATACTTTACAAGCCATTTTCACACAAAAAAAAAGTTCTATGGAAAGTTTGACGAAGGGAAGTATTGAGAGAAATGACGGGTTTTAAGCTGAGCCTTGGAGGGGCCGCCGGCAGTGACCGGTTTATATTTCGGGACCTCCAGGAGATCAGTGTCAGAGGTTTGGGGTATAAGGAAGCAAAGGCAGGAGCAAGACTTAAAACTGTAAAAAAAAAAAAACAGTTTATTATAACTATCAGATTTTCCATGTGTTTTTCCCCCAGTCGAACCCGAAGCTGCAGAAATACTAGCGAGGTTTTATTTTGGTGCTTTAATGTAGTGACGTCGTTCAGCACGGATTCCATTTTGGCACCGCTTGCAACAAAGCGCGTGCAGACGACCTGCACCAACACGTAGCGGTGTCTGCTAAAGTTCACCGGAGTCGAACTGTTAATGATTCACACGATTTGGAAGATCACCAACACACACACACACACACACACACACACGCGCTGTTTTTGTCTACAATAAAGCCTTTAATTGCACTCAACTTGCATTTGTTACCCCATAACACCATCTCGGTAGCAACGTCTTTCTCATTTTAGTTGCAATGCAGGGATATTTGAAGATCAGCCTCCTGAGGGAGGAGTCGGCCAGCGCTGATGATCTCAAAACGACGTTAATCAGATGGCTGGGTTAATCACAGGACAGGCTAAGGTTGTGGGCGGTGTCTGAGAGACCCAGAGAACGAGGTCTTCACCTTCCAGGAGCTCCCAGAGTCGCAGGGCCCTGTCGGGATAGGGGGCTGGACTCGCACTGTCCCGTTACGGTAAAATATCGGTGGTAAATGTAAATATTGAAAGAGTCAGCCAGTCACGCTCTCAGTCCAAAGATGACCAGATCTCACAGAACTCTTGGTCCAACAGACTAGGCCCCGGAACCGAGTTGCTGTTGCCGAGTTCAGTCCGGACCCTGTGCCGTTCTTCAAGTGTTTCGGGTGACCGTGGCCGGATCGAGGAGAGCATTCATACGACAGACGCGGAGAATTCTTAAAATTTATTTTAGACGGGACTACTTTCCGTACCTAGGCAGCGACGTTTACATTTTAAACGCATTTTAAATCTCGCTCGGAAGCCTCTCGACTTGATCTCCGTTAATTGTTTGCTAAGGTGTGAGGCGTGAGGTTTGGAAGACGGGTTCCTCTTAGGTCTTTGCTGTCCTCGGTTTGGACTCACTTAAGACGCGTCGTTTAATCGCGACCCAAAGATGGTCCGGGTTCCGTGGAATCCGACTAAAGACCTGGCACAGGTCAGTGGGGCAGGGATACAGGAGGGCACACGAGATGGCAGCGCACAGAGAGACAGACGGAGCACACAATGGACGGGGCTCATAGATGGATTCGGACGTACAGGAGGAAAGGGAGTGAACGGACAGGCAGGAGACGAGGAAGGGCAGGCAGACATCCAGCCTCCGGGGCGAACACTCGTGGCTCCAGCACATGTAAACACGTCTGCCCGCCCGCCCGCCTTTAAACGAGTGCGCGTGTAAAGTCAAGCGCAGCCGCACACACGAGGTCACGAGCAGGTCGGAGGTTACGTAAAAGGGTAAGGAACGCTGCTCTTAGAGCGAGAGGTGAGAATAATACGCTTAATAAAGGGTACGAAACGCCAGATAAACCCCCGTTCCAGAGCCTAATCTGTCCAGGAGCTGAATAAAGTGGCAATTTAACATCGGCAAGTAAAAAAAAAACACGTTTAAACTCGATCGAGTTACTACGGTTCAGTTCCAATAAAAGCTGATTCGGTTGCCAGGTCTGTTTATTCTAACCAGGCTTATTTGTCTGTAACCACCAGGGCGGGCGGTAACGAGGCATCGTGACACCCTGTCCTTCACGTGATCCCGAACTTCCTTGTCTTTATGGACGTCTGACAAAGACGGTTGCATTTTTTGAGCACCAGAGGGCGCAACTAGGCGTCCCATAAGGCGTATCTTCCTCTGTAGTGCAATCTGAATTTTTCTGGGATGTTTAGATGTTTTTTTTAAGTGAAACAAACCGGGCATGATAACAGGATCTGTTTTTTTATTTCAGATAGCCGTTCTTTTTTTAAAGTTTCTGGTTTGAACACGGAATAAAAAGGAATATCTTTTAATGTAAATGTAAATATTGGTCATGTGCGGTTTGCACTTTTTTTGGTCCTTGTGTTATTGTCTTTGTGTTATTATTATTATTATTATTATTATTAACTGATCAAGTGGTCACTCCCACATTGTCTGTTTTGGGCTTTTTAAAAAGTCAGTTTTCTTCTTTTGGGCTTGTTCCCATAGACCTGATTGCTTGTTTTTCTGGCTGGATCTGGCAACCCTGGAATTAAATGTAGTTCATTCTTCATGTCTCCTATGTTTGCGGTACTGGGTCTCATTAGAAGCTGTTTTGTTGCTGAAACGCCAGATTTAAAGGTGACCTAAGACTTTTGCACGGGACCGTATGTACATAAATGAACTCTCTTTCGGTGTCTCTCCTCAGTGGACCCGTGGCCCCCCTACAACGGGAAAGCCATTTTCATCGCCCTGGCCTCCGTCTCCGTTTTGGCCGTGCTCATCGTGGCGCTCTTCTTCGGCTACCGCATGCTGACAGGTGAGACGGGCGATCCGTTACGTACCAACGCGCCGAGCCGAGCCACGCCGTGATCTGATGCCCACCTGTGTCGTTACAGGAGACCGTAAGCAGGGCCTGCACAACCTGGACATGATGGAGGCGGCGGAGTCCGAACCCTCTGTGGATTTGGACAGTTTGAAGCTTCTGGAGGTCGTTCACCTCAGCCTGAATCTCAAAGGGGTTTTTTTTTATTAAAAAAAGGCCTTATTACCGCTTTATGTAACCGTGTTTCCTGTCCTTAATGTGCAGCTGATCGGCAGGGGGCGCTACGGCTCCGTCTACAAAGGTTCGCTGGATGAACGTCCGGTGGCGGTGAAAGTCTTCAGCTACGCCAACCGGCAGAACTTTGTGAACGAGAGAGCCATTTACCGAATCCCTCTGCTGGAGCACGACAACATAGCTCGCTTCATCGTGGGGGACGAGCGTCCGACAACGGACGGACGCCTGGAGTATCTGCTGGTGATGGAGTATTACCCGGACGTAAGTGCTCGATGATCATCGGTTAGAAACGGGACCTCATAAAAGCTTTCAACATGGGCTGTCCCAATACTTTTGGTCATTTAGTACAGTGCAACATTTGAAATAGGCCCTACAGGATTCCCCCTCCCACTCCTGGAAAGGGTTTCACGATACCATTTTATCACGATACCATTTATTCACGATACGAATGATACAAAATTGATCCCTCTACAGGAGCGGGGATTGTTTATTTCGGAGCTGAAAATCGTTGTAGACAATTAAAATCGCCATATATTGCAGTATCGATGTTTTAGCACAACCCTACGATTAATCGTTTTTACCCTTTTAGTAAAAGCAATCGAGTCTGCAGATTTACGGTAGGAGCGTCCCAATACTTTTGTTCCTTTAAGTACAGTGCCCCATTTTAGTACAGAACAGAAAACTCCGGTCCCTATATGATCACCTGGAATTCTGGGAACTCGATTGGCTTTTCTCTGGATCCTCGGGCTTTCATAACGACCCGTCTGTTCATCCTGAGTATCGATCTTTAGACGAGCTGCAGCTCATCTCCACTCTCCGGTTTCCTCTGCTCACCTTTACACGACCTGAACCTCGTACTATTTTCGGCTCCGACGCAGAGGGTCGAATGTCCCGGCCCCGCTCTGCCAAACGCTCCGATAATTTTATTTGTGATTCAGAAAATTCTCCAGCAGGCAGGAGGACGTATGGGTGCTCATTATCGTCTCTCTCTCTCTCTCTCTCTGTCTCTCTCTCTCTCTCACTGTAATGTCTCTCTATTGTCTTCTCCTGTTTTCGTACACCTCTGTACGGTTACAGCAGGTCACTGATGGACAGAGAGAGAGACAGAGAGAGAGAGACAGAGAGAGAGAGACAGAGAGAGAGAGAGAGAGAGAGAGAGACAGAGAGAGACAGAGAGAGACAGAGACAGCGAGATAGTCTTTTAGTCACACACACACAAAATGCCAATTATCAATTCAATGGCAGTCAATGCCAATTTAGAGTAAGCAATTAACCTACTACACATGCCCCCCCCCATGTGGCAGTAAGAAAATCTATTTACTGACCATGGCTAGCAAAAGATTAATTTAATGGCCCAAGTAACTGAAAAGGTGATATCGCCTCTAAGAAAAAGGTTTGCCCCTTCAGAGTTGTACTTTTTACTTCTATGCACAACAGAGTCTTTTTAATATTTGTCTGAAGTAGTTATGCTGGTGCACGTGATGCTCTAAAACGACAGATTAACGTTGGCCAACTTGTAAGCCACACAAACTGACTTGCTGTAAAAGTAGGCAGTTGCTGTAAAGATGGGCGCTCTTGGTTTGGCTACCCAGCCAAGGTTTGAGTAAATAGTCAAAAATAGCTGCATAAAGAAAATGAAGAAACCAAAGACTCAACTGGCGGTACTCAGCTAACAAAGTCTGTGGCAGCACAGGGTTTTCAAATCATACTCGGTTTTGTTCCGGTCATCATCTGTCTCCAACAGTTCAGCGTGTGCATTTAAAATCCCAGGTTGGCAAATATCTGGTCCATCACTATCACTTATAATGGCATCGTTCTCATTTTGAGGTATGATCGCAATGTTGCTTGCCTTGTCTGGGTCATCAACATTTTCAAAGGCTTATAAATAATTATAATTGTTTCAGCCACAATTGGGACCGATAAATAGTTAGCAATTGCTTTCCAATTTGTTATGCATTAAGCTTTTAATTGGGATTGTGGTGGCCTAGTGGTTACAGTAATGGACTGTGGACCAGAAGGTCCACGGTTCAAATTCCACCTCTGCCAAGCTACCACAGTTGAGTCCCTGAGCAAGGCCCTTAACCCACAGATTAGTCATGAATTGTAAGACTGTATAAATTGTAAGTCATTCTGGATAAGGGCGTCTGCTAAATGACATGAATGTAAATGGAATTGTACTAGAAACAAATCACTGGTGAGAAATTTGCAAGAGCTAAACAAACACTCCTGAGATCTGTTGCCGTTATAAAATGTTAAAATAAATAAATAAACAAATAAGTGTTTCACTGAATCAAGATAAAATCATGTAAATATTTCAATATTTTATATAAAACTCATAACTAGGTTTTTAAAAATCCAAAATAAAATGTGCCCTTTTTTCTTTAAAAAAAATTACCACAGTCTATTAGACTTAATTTTTGGCCTGGTCCAGATTTGAACCCTACAGAGAATATTTATTCTCACATACGGGGTGTTTCTAATCTCCTTGTAGTACACACATGGGCACACAGACGCCGCTGTACCCCTTTGCTCACCAATCAGGCTTATAAAATAAGCCTGTTCATCACTAAATATATATTAAAATTCAAAAATATCAGAAAGAAAGTGGCTCTGACAGAAAGCATTAGACTCTCAAGAAAAGGTGTTGGGGCATTATGGGAAATGTAGTGCATGTAGCCAACTTGCATGCTTTTGTTCAGGAATCCCGGGTTAAGTTGACTTTGTACTGCTGTGAGTTTAGTGGGGTGGAGAAATTTGTGCTGGTGTCTCACATTAAACACATACCAACTGCAAAATAGTCTAACTATTAAAATATTAACAAAATAGTGATTATTGGGTGAATCACGAAATAAAACGTCTGGTTGTTTTGCCATATGGCCTTGGTGTTTCATGAGTGTATTGTGACTAATTGGTCACCAGAGCTTGGCTGATGAAGATATAATGCGCTATGTAAGCTTATAAAGGTACTTCACTGATTTGTGGCCGTACTCGATTCAAATTATGGCCGCATGAGCAGCAAAAGCAAGATGCAAAATGGCAATCGAAGCGATGTTGGATCAGTCTGGATCAGTCTGGTTGATTGTGAAAGTGCCGCGCATGCGTAGTCGGATTCAAAACCACGCTCAGGCTTATTGAAAGGGTGGAGAGGGAAACAAAACCAGTAGCGCGTATACTTCAGATCAGTTTGACAGTAGGTCAAAGGGAGATCGCTAACACTGAGGCTTTCGAGGTCTTCATCGTGGGGATTATTAGACCGGTTTGCCTCCCATAGTCGTTTGTGTCTAAACATCCGAGACGCCTCGAAAGCGGAGCGCTTATTCTCGATGTAGAGCAGACGGGCTTGGTGGAGAGACTCGGATGTGATGCAGCCTTTATACCTCGGTAACAACCAGACTTTAAACTACACGCTGTTTTTTCCCGATAAGCAACTCTTTTAAACGTTTGATAACGGTCGCCGTTGTTGTTGTTCTAACTTCTGCGCTTTGGAGAACCTGTTGGCTTGCTCGGACTCTGAAAGCACGGTTTTAAATGAATATAGCTGGCTTTAATATGCACAGCTCTGGGAGATGTAGTTTTCTTAGTTGCTGCCCATCATCCTTACAAGTCTTTAGTTTTAAAAATAAGTTATTATAGTAGCTCGTGCTTTAGGTGTTTACCGTCGATTCTAACGATAAACAAATGACAGCTAACCCTCAGCCGCTGTCCAAGGTACTTAAGCACGTCTTTGGTTTGGCTTTAGTTAGTTTTGGGGATTTGACCCGAACAGAGCATTTAAAAGAAACAACACTTTTTTTTGCTTTTGTAATAAAATCGTTCCCGTTTGTTTTTCTGTTGTCGTTGAGCAGTGGACGCCGCCCTGTCATTAGCATCATGAGGCTTGTGTGTCTTGCTTTGCTCCTACTTTCGGGTAAGTGTTTCCTAACTCTTAATGTAAGATTTAACATAATGTAAAAGGCTAGTTGTATTTTAAGTCAATTTCGAATAACACTTTCGCGTTCTTTACTCCGTGAATTGACTAGGACAAAAATAAATGAGAGCTTTACCTGGTTTATCTCTTACCTTAATCACCAAATGTGTCTTAGAGAGCGATTTAATATTCAGTCTAAATTCCACTGGATTTAACCAACGATATTGTATCCAAATTAGGGGTGGACGGTTATGGCCCTAAAATAATATCACGATATTTTGAGGTACATTTGCTATAACGATATATTTGGCGATATATTTCAACAACATACAATTGCAACAAAATATATTTTCTACTTTAAAATTCCTGACCTCATGACATTTTTGACTTTCCTCGTACTCAGCTACGTGATCCTGCTTGGAAACATTCGATTTGTTGTTACAGACCTTTTGCGTAGCTTACATATAACTGTAGTTTGTTGTACATCTGATATTTTGTACCGAAGCCACCTCCAGACTACTGAAGTCGATTCCCTTTTTGGGACAAACTCAACCACTTTCTGTTGCTCTTCCTGTGAGTCACGTAACGGAAGCGACTCCATACTCTGTGTAAATCCATCACGTCATTACGTAAAAACATCGGAATATCACGATATGGTTGTTTTATATTGTCAAAAAATTATACCGTCATTATCGTGAACGATACGATATGGCACACCCCTAATCCAAATATTTTACACTAATTTGTACACCACATTATTCATATTGGCATCAAGCAATCACTCTTTTGTTATTGTTCGTGGGCAAGTTCATTGTCTTCAGTGCAGCTAAATGAGAAGTAAAGAAGTAAATGTAATTCATGTCATAGAACAGCTATATTAAAGCCTTAA
This sequence comes from Parotocinclus haroldoi, assembly GCA_034779995.1. Classification (NCBI taxonomy): domain Eukaryota; kingdom Metazoa; phylum Chordata; class Actinopteri; order Siluriformes; family Loricariidae; genus Parotocinclus; species Parotocinclus haroldoi. Next base: position 16,825 of record JAUZST010049150.1, on the reverse strand, counting down.
AAGGTTTTGATGTTGGGTTTCTTGAGATGGCAAAAGTATCACGTGGGGTTGTGCTAGCCTAGCCGTTAAGCTACTGGACTACGGACCAGAAGGTCCAAAGTTCAAATCCCACCTCTGCCACAGTTGGGTCTCTGAGCAAGGCCCTTAACCCTTTGTTTGAAAACCTGATTTAACCTATTGAGAGGAACAACTTGGTGGAAAAGCCTAGTGAATAACTCACAACTAAATGAGGTGATTTAAACAAGTGAGTTTTTGACATGTTTTAATTATGTTCTTTGTAGTTTGACTCCATTTGGCACTGGGAGAAATGGAGATGTTAAATTAGACTGACCCGTAATAATAAAAAAGCTAAACAAATGCCCTTGGGTACACCTTGCTGGTGCTCGATTGAAACCCCCTCACTCAGATCCTGGAACCATTTCTTAGAGATTCTGGTCCATAATGACATTGTAGCATTATGCTTTTGCTGCAGATTTGTCAGCTGCACATGTACGATGCGCATCTCCCGTTCCACCACTCCCAAAGGTGCTTCTGTTGGGTTGAGACCTGGTGACTGTGGAGGCCATTTGATGACATACAGTGAACTTATTGCCATGGTCTTGAAACCAGTTGGAGACCATTTGAGCTTTGTGAAAACACTGATGTACTGTAAAATATTTGTATGTTAAAAAAATAGATTATCTTAAAATGTCTAAGGCAAAAGTGGCAAGGTAAAACTTGTGGGTAAGAACCCACAAACGTGAAGACATTACAACATTACAGTATACTTCACATGGCACATGTTAGCTGTTTCAGTAGTGCAGTGACTACTGCAGCTAATCTAATCACAGGGTGCTGGGTTCGTAATTAAATACCTCAGCCACTTTGCTTTGTTGGATGATCAGTTTACCAAACTCCTGAGTTCAGCATTACACTCAGCATTTCTGTCTGTCTGCCTTAAAAACAAGATGTCATTAGTGTTGGCAGTATGAGCTTGAGGCTGCGGGTTATGTAAGATGGCCTATATATTTCAGCTTCTGAGCGCTTCTCACATCAGCAAGGTTTACTCAGGCGGAGGGCCTGATCCTCCGAAAAGTGTGATAATAGCAAATTCACACACGCCGTGACGAATAACCCTTTATTGAACCCTAAACCTCTGGGAACTTGAAAGTTTATTTACCAAGACAAGCACAAGCTCCTAACGTTTGTTATATTTTATCTGGCATAAAACTGGATCTGTAGTGTTGCATTAAATTGGATAGCAAAATGGCATTAATCACATTCGCTACGCCATTAAGGCAGCTGCCGAATTTGGGGGCCAATCTAGCCAGCATGGTCAAATATGTAGCACTTTACAAAGGTCTTAGGCGGCCATAAGATTAGATTTGTTGATTTTTCAACAATATAATGACCGTATATAACCTATTGGCACCCAGATATTTCAAACTTGGAGTCATTATTTTGTAATGTTTTTACCCATTGACCCTGCCCGAAAAGCAGTATTCTTCAACCCCAATTCCAATGAAGTGGAATTTTTGGAATTGTTTTTTTTTTTTTAAGCATTCCTCAACTTTTACAGTCTTTTGTTGCTCCTGTCCCAACTCTTTTGGAACGTGTTGCAGGCTTCATATTCAAAATGAGTGAATATTTGCAAAAAAAGATGAATCATTATTTGACTCTTTATTACAACCCCAATACCCATGAAATTTGGACTTTGTGTAACACACAAATAAAAACAGAATATGATGATTTGCAAATCCTTTAATTCATATTCAATTGAATACACTACAAAGATAAACTGTATTGTGAAAATGTAATATTTTTTTTTATGGGACAGGATGATATTTTTGCCACATTACCCCCTAATTTGGTCACGTTTAATCATTATGTGCGGCGAGAAATAATATGTGGTGTGAAAAAGGTGTACGTGTCTGGACTCGAGTGCCTTACTTACAACGCGAGGACAGGCTGATGAGCGCAGATGGATTTTGGCTCTTTCAGGGACGGACTCAAAATGGATAATGATGATATGCTCCAGCTCTCCCTTGACAGATGTCTACTTTAGATTTAATTGACCTGCTTAACAGATGAGCAGATATAATTTCGACAAAAGGAAAATTAAAAAAAAATTCTAGGTCTATTTGGGATTTCTTGACGTAAAGGTTCAGACGTTATTAACGAAAATAAAACGTGAGATCCCAATAATAAAAAATTTTTTGTAGCGTAATATAAGGAAACAAAAGTGAGCATTTTGTGTTTAAATGACTTAGGACTATATTTCACTCTTCTTTTTATGGCTAATTTATTAGAAGCACCCTTTCACAACTGGGTCTTCCCTGGGTCGAGATTAGACGCGTGACTCCGAGGGGCAGCAGAAATTCAAATGAGCAAGTTTTGTGTGGATTTCAGTTTCAGTTTGAATTTGCATAAGAACTAAAAAAATCTTCAAATGAGGCGTGGCCAAGCCAGGGCCAGAATTTCAAAAGCTGCCAACACTCATGTAAAGGTTTGAAGAGTATACTGAGAATGGCATGATTGAGGAGGAACGTCCTGTGAAAGGGGATCGTATGGACGTAAACAAATTGTTGACAAGGCTAAATGTCAAGAATGGCTATGAGGAACAGGCACTGCACAAGCAGTGTCCAAATGCACATCTCATCAGCCTTTAGCAAGAATGGGCTCTAACAGAGGTTGACCAGTTTGAGTGCCACTGCTGTCTAAGAGAAACAGAATGGCAAAACTCCAGCAGACAAAAGAGTCCCAAAATCCTTGTTCTGGTTTAGCAATCCAGATTTTTGGTGCATCATGCTGATGGGAAGCTCAGAATTTGGCATAAGCAGCATGAGTCAATGACCCTTTCCTTTCAGGTGTTGGCAGTTCTGGCTGATGGAGTTCTGGCCATCTGATACCTGTGGATGGATGTTTGGACAGTAGGGCCTATATAAGCATTGTGGCCAACAGTTTAAGTTTAACATCATGACAGCCGTTTACCCTATGAAGGAGACTGAGCAGGACAGTTCAGCATGCCACAAGGGTTTTGGACTTTCCTTACTTCTCTTCTCTTAACATCCCCCAGATATTAATCCTGCAGAAAATCTATGGGAAGGTCAGTACCTCCAAGTAATTGTCGCCAACTGCGAGAAGCTGAATTCATGCCATGATGAATTGCTGCAGGCCACTGAAGGCCAAATTAATTACAGTTTCCTACTAGATGGGTGTCGCTGAGAAACGCCAAGATTGTGCATTAAGACTTTTCAATTAAGTGTGGGTGGCGTAAGTAAGTAATGTTACACTTGCTGTAAACTCTATTCTTAAAATGAAATGTTTGTCGTCCAGTACTCGGGACCCATCACAGTTTGGGGTTGCGTACTCTATAAGAGCAATAAGAGAATGTGTGCTTGTCCTCTGTGATCTTGGTTCCAGTGCGAGAGTGCAGAGCGGTGTGTGTGGACGCAACCTCAGACAATGAGGCCGTGCGGGGGAACCCCATGAAGCTCACTTGCATCTCATGCATGAAGAGAGAGGAGATCAGTGCTGAGACCAAGGTCAACTGGTATTACAGACCTGACCAAGATGCAGATCCTCAGCATGTAAGATTGTCTTGATTATTCCACCTGATTTAATAACACACTAGATTTTACATTGCGTGATATTTTATACAAGACTGGGTTAGCGTCGTGGCCTGTTCCTGATCTGGGTACAATTTGGAATGTCCACACCATGTCCCCTGGTTATCGCCAGATTGCAAAGTCATGCGTTTGGTCTACTGGGATCTCCAAATGTTCCACTGTAGGTGTGCAAACACATGCATTCATTATCTTCCGTTTACTCCACACAGGGTCGCAGGACAGCCGGTGCCCACCCGGCAGCTCTGGGCACAAGGGCAGTAACAACCCCATAAGGGACACCAAGGGCGCACACAAATACAATTTCACACACTAACCACCACCCTGGGATTGAACCAGGGACCTTCTTGGTTTCCTCCCACAGTCCAAAGACATGCGTGTTAGATTAATTGGTGTCTCTAAAATGGAGCTTGTATGACTGTGTGTATGTGCGCCCTATGACGGCATGGCGCCCCGTCTAGGGTTGTTCCTGCCTTTGTGCCGAGAGTTGCTGGGTGGGCATCGGCTGGCCCCGATCCCATCTTGATTAAGTGGAAGATAATGGATGGATGGACTTTTGCCTTTATCAGCTTGAACCACTCTGGCCAGTCTCCTCTGAACTTTATCAAGGTATTTTTACCCAGATATCTGGCCTCACTGGAGATTTCCTCCTTTCTTGGCCATTCTCTGTCCCAGCAGTTCAGCAGTTTCTAAATATGCGGACCAGCCTGTCTAGCACCAACAACCATCTCATGTTCTTTCCCCCCCATTCTCATACCTAAATGCATTCACTTATTGCCACGTGACTGACATCAGATGTGTGCTTAAACAAGCAGTTTAATAAAGTAACGGGTGAATGTATGGAAAACTGTTTGCACACACGTCGCCCAAGTGATTTCTTTATTCATTAGATCTATGTTTACGATGGCGGGCCTCGGAACTTGGAAGGACCGTGGAAGGGCCGTCTGATGTGGAACGGCAGCAAAGATCTGCAGGACGTCTCCATCAGCATCACCAATGTCACCATGAACGACAGTGGGCTGTACGAGTGCGTGGTACACCGCCAGTTTTCATTCAACATGTACACCCCTTCCATCGAGAAGCGCATCACGATCAAGCTAGTGGTACACGAGAAAGGTGAGGAAGAGCATTTAGAGCTGAGGGCCCATTCATGAGTACAGTCAGTTTGACTTTGTGTGTTGCCTACATTGTGTTATTGTTATGTCCAATACGTATTTAGTGGGGCCAAAAGTCTGCGTTTGTATTGCATGCAAATTTTGCATTTTTTACCTCAATTCAAAACAATGATTGCTATTACAAATACTGTAATTGGCATAACAGTTTTACAGTTGAATCTTTGAACAGCTGACACTAAAAGTTTGGCAGAAATGGTATCCATCCCTCCATTATCTTCCGTATGTCCTGGGTTCAGGTCCCTGGGGCAGCAACCAAAGCAGAGAGGACCAGACCTCCCTCTCCCAAGCCACCTCCACCAGCTGTACTCCAAGGCGTTCCCAGACCAGCTGGGTGATGTAATCACTCCAGCATGTCCTGGGTCCGGTACCGATTGGACTAGCCTGGAACACCTCCCGTGGTAGGCATCCTCACCAAATGCCCGAACCACCTCAACGGGCTCCTCTCGACATGGAGGATGCTTGTATTTGCGATCTTCTTCTTTCCAAATACAAAACCCAAAGCTCATGACCATAGGTGAGGCTCAGAACGTAAAACAACCAGTAAATCGAGAGCCTTGCCTTGTGGCTTAGGTTTTTCTTAACCACAACAGATCGGTATAGCGTCTGCATCTCCGCTGACTCCTCACCGATCCGCCTGTCAATCTCCCCGAGATACTTTAACTCCTCCATTTAAAGCAAGAGCTCGTCCTTGACCCAGAAAGGACTCTTTTCCGACTACTAGGAATTTTATCGATTTGTATTGATTCCAGGTTCAGCTTATGGAACCGAAATGAAATTTTGTGGCCAAAATGTGAACAAAATCAAACGGTTTGCCAAAAGCCAGCGGCCAAATACCGAATACTGTTTGTACCTATATGTAGTTTTCTTAGTGAACCAAAAAAAAATGTTGAAACATAATTATAAATAATAAACATGATACACTATACATTATATTTTTTACTTGTGTATTACATTTTATTGTGGAGGGGTAAAATAAAATAAAAAATAAAATGACTGAATTACCTGTCGAACACCTGCCGTTCTACAGGTTCTACGTGTATATATACTGAAAATCACTTATTAATAGTTTGACTATTGCTGGATTAAATCAATTAATTTATGAGTAGTTAAGCAGCAGGTACATACCTGCTTACAGATGTATTTTTGCACTAATCACGAACATGAATTTGAAGCTTAAAATGCGTTAGGACGAACCAAAAAGCAGAATTTGAATTTTTTTTTTTGCGTCTTGGAATTTTGCAATTTGAATGCATGAGGAATTTGATTCGGTCTGTTTTTACACAGTGAGTAACACACTCGATAATGTCAGCTCACACCTCCTTAAAACAAGAATTAAGATATCAGAGATGACATCAAAAGATGTTCCCTCTTTTTTTCTGTAATGACAACGTCTTCCGATGTCATTGAATGCTTGGCTTCAAGTGTCCCTGTTAATGCTCAATGCGGGTCAGGTTTTCGGTCTTCGGGAGGCTGCTTCAAAGCTTCGAGGTATGAATGCAGTATGAATCCTTGGCTGCTAAGATTTCTCCAGTTTCAATACTGCTAAATACTGTCAGACTTTTGGCATCCACTGTAGGAACTGTCGGTCTGTTCATATACATGTTCAGACATTTTCTTATATATGGATTCGTTTTTGCCCTTCTGTTGTTCATGTTGGTCTAAAATGTTTCCAGGGGATGAGTTTTATCTAACCAACCTGTTACTACTGTCTCTGTTTTGAGGGGTAACGTACAGACTCTGGCTTATACCGTTCTGTGGATGCCTGCCTTGAGATTGCTGAATGCACAATTACACTTCAATCGAATATACGACACACATTGTATATTTGCTGCTAAGTACTCATGCAACCACAATGCATTGCCTCTACTCGTGACCACCGGTTATCTGATGCACAGACAGACCTGTAGTCACATGTTGGACTGTTTTCGATGAAAAACTAGTTAAGCCCAAGTGCCACTCTTTTGTGCAGTGCACAAACTAACGAGGCTGTTAAATATAAAGCAAAAATCAAAACAAATACCAGCTTGTGAATCAGATTCTACCACCTGCTCTGCACTGCTTGTAATCAGCCTTTCAAAAATCAATTCTCAACTTTCTCAGTCTTCCAGCTAATCTTAATGCGTAATGACTTAATGCATTCCATTCGTAAACCGTGCGTTTCGCCTGCTGTGTTCTTGGCTTCGCTCTACTGCTGAAGACGACAAAGCTGAGAAGCCTCTGGTCATAATTCACTCTTCACACTCTAGTCCTTTATGTTTACTCGCACGAGTCATGTCACTGATCATCTGAGTAGAGCTCTGCGCCATGTAACGACCGAGTTGCGTGAAACGAGTGAAACGAGTTAATGCCCGAAATGGCCAGAAAAATTACTTTTTATGCCAGTGCAAAATAAATACAACGGATACGTTCACAAGAAAACTGCATGAGTCAGAGATATTGGTGAAGTGGAACGCATCAGAAGTCCCGTGGTTCTGTAGTTGCTTAAGCACGCTAACGATCACGCGCATTGTAGAAAAAAAAATAGAAACTTTCTTGATGGAATATGAACGTATTAAACGAAACCTACAGCACCGACTGCACACAACCAAGAGGGAATGAGTCCACTTAAGGGAATACGGATTTCCACAACAGGCAATGCATTATCACCTTATAAACACTTTAAACCTTTTAGTAGGCAACTCCAGAGCTTTGGTGGTCAAATGACCGGCGTGCGCCACTTTAAGGTGTATTTAGTATAACGTACAAACTTTTATACTTAAAGCGTCTGCTTGGCAGAGAAAAGGGGGACACCACACGGAGTGGTTATTGATGTAAATTATTATTCATGCAAATGCAATAAAAACATCAAAACAAGAGTACTACTATTAGAAGTAAAAAAAAAAAAAACATCAGAAATGCATTTTAATTGGACCAGCTGTTTACGGAAACAGCATCCAAAGTCAAAAGGCACATCTTCTTCAATTATAATTTATCATTGTTACGACGTCGGACCGTCAGACTAACGAACAGGCGTTAATCGGATGGTCGTTAAATGGCGCAAACCTGTATTCTACAAAGAGGTTTGATAGCATAATTGAGCATGGATTGTGGAACCATGTTTGCATGTGACGGGAACTCGCTGATTTGCTGATTTACATACTTGGTGTCTTATTTTAGAGTATTTGCCAGTTTCTACAGACGACATCTTGTTTACTTCCATATTCAAAATGGTAAAATGGTACTGTGCATGCCTTTTCATGAAACGATTTAGTTCAGCTTAGTTTGGCCAGACATGATCAAAAATGAAACTTGAATCAGAAAGTCATTTTGTACATTGAATTAAACCAGGTCACTCTAAACCCCTGTCCCAGCACAGTAAAAGCAACCCATACCAAGCCCTGCGATGGCCTGGTGCTACAGACACTTGTTGGCATGTTGCTGTTGATACTCTGCGGGGTGCCACTTTCGGCTTAACAGAATGAACAAGTTCGTGCCCAGGGAGCCCCAGGAGGCAGTGGCAGTTTGCCAGCCCACCACCGGGGTTCAAGTCCTGACGGTGCCTTATTTATACAGGCTTGATTGGCTATGTCAAAGGAAGAGGAGTTCGATCAGGGATCATCCCCCTGTGCTGGCTCGGGACCCATCGTGACCATGAACATGACAAGCAGGGTTACAGTTTAAAGGGAAAAAAAAATGGGTCAAGGCAGCGCTTTGAATACTGATATTCTTTTCTCATAACTGTGTGTTGGGTATCAGCGAGACACGACCCCACAGCCTTTTACTCAGAGATCATGATGTACGTGTTGCTGGTGTTCCTCACCTTCTGGCTCCTGGTTGAGATGATCTACTGCTACAGGAAAATCTCCAAATCAGATGAGCAAGCGCAGGACAGCGTGTGAGTATAAAAATGGTTCAGGTTAAAATTTAGAATGTACAGGACAGTACAGTCCTGTTTAAAAGTCTTTAAAAGGCCACCAATCCAGTGGTATAATGACCACATATAGTGAATTCTCAGTCTCTTTATTAAAAGTACAACCAGAAAATAAGGAAATTTGTATGCAGTATTAAAAAACTTAAAACAATCAGAGAAAGCAGCTTCTACTGGTTACAGTGGAAAGAACGTAGTGCAACCCTCCCCTTTATGCTTGAGCAATAGCAGCTTTATCAGGATGCTCTTCGAGTCGACCCTTCTACAGTCCGCAGCTTGATCAGGAATTGTCTTTTTGGAAGGGTAGAAGCCAAGGAAAAAAAAACATTTTTAGAAGAGGAACGGCGTGAAAAGGCTAAGATATGCTAAATCTCACAAAGATTGGAATGAAAATCAGCGGAAAAGAGGATTATGGAGTGACAAGTCCATATGTGAAATTTGGGGGGCCAGTCATAGACAACCTGTGATATATGGTTATCAGCTGTTGAATAATGAAACAACGACAGCAACAACAAAACTAATGGTGGCCTAAGACTTTTGCACAGTACTTTTATGAGTATTCAATGACAAACAAGACACACAAAAAAAGACACTAATTGCTAATGTAAAACTTTGCAGTGGGCTTGGTGCATTAGTGAACTTTGGTTATTTAAGTCCTGTAGAGCAAACAGGAAACATTACTGGATTTTTTACATTCATCAAATTCAGTGCTGATTCTCTAAACACCCGTCTCTAAACCCAAGCCCTTCCACAACTGGGAGCTTTCAGTCATTGCTGGTTGTTTGTTTTTTTTTATTGTTTGTGTTTGTTAGCGTACTTGTACGTCTGTGGACGCTCTGTAATGACAGAATCACCCGAGCGAAGGGGATCGAAAGTCATGGTGGACATAATCGACCATTGCAACGTGTTGGTGGTTCTAATTATGCAAGCAGCTTTTCAAAAGAACCCCCATTTGAAAGGTGCGGTAAAGCTGCACCCTCTTAGATGTTGCTTTTTCTTTGTACCCATTTGTCTACAGGACAGACTACCTAGCCATTCCGTCCGAAAATAAAGAGAACCCGGGTCCAGCAGTAACGGAATAAGGGGTTGTCTCACGATACGGTATTTTGAATTTACCTCTCGCTCCATCATGTCATCTCACCCTCACTAGCCTCATCGTGCCTGGCTAACCGCTCCGCCTCTTTCTCATCTCTCCATCCGTCTGATCTGTTCTGACATGTTGTTGACCTGAAAACAGTTCTTCTCTCACAGCTGTCGTTCTCTGTCTAACAGTTTGTTTGTTACCCGACTAGTGCATGCCTTCACGGGCCGTGAATGAGAACTTGAGTTTTGAAACAGTGTTGAACATAAGAGATTGCTCTCATACCAAAATCAGGGTTGTGAATAAGAAATGTTTGTACGCAGGGGTGTGTCAAAGTTTGGGAGGCCATTAGAATTTTCAGTACTTTGGCATAAATGTTTTTTGTGCCTTTGGACTGTGGGAGGAAACCGGAGTACCCGGAGTAAACCCACACAGACAAAGGGGATGACATACTGACTCCACAAAGAAAGGACCCAGGACGCTGCCCCCTGGGATTGGACCTAGGACCTTCTTGCTGTGAGGCAAACCGAGCCTCCACGCCGCCCTCATGACTGTATAATCCAGGATCTACACACTGATTCTTATCGGCTTCATCCGTTATCATCTGGCCTTTCAGCTCATGAAGTTCTGTCTTCTTCTGATCAGATTGGTAACTCTGTGCTTAAACAGTGTAGACATGATCGGAAGGCATCCAAAACACTTAACAGGGCACCACCTGATTCTGTCTGATGCACTTACAGCAGACGCATTGTTAATGTGCAGTAATGCTGACACTGCTCTCCATTTCAGCTGCTGATAGTTCCTTCTGGAGTTTGAATCGAGGATGGAGCTGATCACTGCAGGGATCCTGAAAGCACGAGAGCTGCACCGACATAACAGGAAACTGGCCAAAATCAATCCCTGCTGTCTTACTCACATAATGTGAGGCAAATTTTCCACTGAGAATGTATTATCCCCATCAATCCCTCAGCAAAGTTCTACACACTAAAGAGAAAAAAAAAAAAAAGGTCTTGCTTGTGTTTTCTCAGTTTTTGCTCTAGAGGAAATACAAAATCCAAGACAAGACATGAAACATAAAAAGCTACCACACTGCCGGTTTATGAGACGCGTCGATCTTGGGTATACCCCAAAAGCCTTTTTAAATGGGTTGGTGTACTTGTGGAGGCCACCATATTTCCCTCCACTCTTTTATAGACATAATCTTTCTTGTTAAGTTATCAGTACAGGTATGCGCCGTTTAATGACTGCATTGCGTTCTGTGAAACAGGTCGTTCACATGAAGTCTATGTCTTTTCATGTTACTGTATTCTGAAGGTAAATGTGTCCTACGAAATCTGCGTGCGGACGATACGCAAATTCACGAGATGCCGCTGAAAACACGAGCCATTAATGAGTGATTGAAACGACTCGTACTTTTGTTCAATGGAAGCCAAAAATGCACTGACAGACAGTATTACTAACAACATGGACTGAACGTGAACCAGATCGTATACGCCTCTTACAAAAAGTAGAAGGCGACAAACAATGGAGTACTACCTATAATAGGACAGGAACATCAAATTATTAACACCATTTACAGCCTGTTACAAATAAGCAGCGCACAGTCATCCACAATAACGCAAATAACTAGACAAAAAAGTCCCTAAGCACGTGAACTGAGTTTGTAGTACAAATATGAGCTAACAAGCAAGCGAGCATACAACTGGAAAGTCTCCACACACACACACACACACACACACACACACACACACACACACACACACACAAACAAGCACAAGTATAAGTAAAAAGGTTTATAGAATGACCCCAAAACATGTACAGTGCAAGTGAGTAACATTAAAAATAATGTATAAGCTTTAAGTTTAGAGGTTTAACAGAACTTGCAGGACTATTGCAAAGACAGAAACAAGCTTAAATACAGTTTAGCCCAACTACAAGTTAGAAACAAAACTCTGTAAACCACAACTTTTAATATTTCTAAATAACTTTACAGAAGAATAAGCCCAACATCATTTCACATGAGCAGCCCTGGCAACTTGCGCTTAAACTATTACCTCTGCTTGTGGAGCCGCAGTGTTGATACGCTATTTACAGCACAATGTCCGGAGTTAAAAGACTACTGTTCAATTCCTATAATAATTCATATAATTTAAGGTGAACAAACGTTGGGATGGTCTTTAAACGGCGCTTACCTATATAGCATGTTTGAAAGAGTGAGAGTTATCAGGATTATGTGGCTCATATGATAGTCTACATGTAACATAGTATGTAGAAGATACAGGACCTTTGTTGGCCATTTAACAGTCACTTCTTATCTGCTTGATTGCAGAGAATGAAGTATGAAAAACAAATTCAAACTTAAGTTATTTTAGGGCAGGGCTGAAAGGCAGTGGTCAACATCAGGGTTGCTCTGTCATACATATTAAACCTGGTAAACAGCTGACAGTTGGTGAAGTAACCAGACCACGCTTCCAACTGATGCTACTTGCTTCCAGGACCAGGGCTGTTCGGTTCTGCTTTAGATCGTCTATATCGGTGATGACGTGTAGTGTTGAAATGACTTGTTACTGACTGATTTACAATGCCATGTTAATACTCTGGGAACTCCTGATCTATAATCACAAGTACTAAGCTTACTGTGAACTTGTTTGTGTCCATGTAACATGTTTCTGCATAGACAGTTAGTTTTTTTTTTTTTTTTAAACTCCTGAGCTCATATTTAAGCTATAAACGTTCTGCATAGACAAATCACAAACTGTATGTACTCGAGTACCCAAGCGTGGCTCACATGCGGCTGCAGTTACGGTGACGTGAATCAATAGCGTAGTTACTTTCTATTCTGCACTATGGCCTCTGAAACTGTTTCTATTGCCGTTTGCCTTGTTTTTTATGACACTTAGGATGAGGAGACATTTGTGTTTTCTTGCTCCGTCCAGAAAAGATCTCTATATTTCTTGTGAGAGCATTTAATCTACGAATAAAGTCAAGCTGTTAATGCTAAAACGGGATCTGTCTGGATTTTTGGTATGGTTATTCCAACACTATTGTTCTGGGGATTTAAGGACACAGTTCAGCATTTTTCTCTTGAGAAATTAAGTGCATTTCATGATTGCCAAATGTTCAGAGTTTCGAGGTTTTCTTTTTTAAAACCATACCAAGTAAATCCTTGATACGAATGCTGAGATTTCAATCATTGTTTTTTGTTCAGTATTGATCCTACTTATTAAACATGTAGACATTGGTTATGTAAACAGCTTGATTGTGCTTTTATTATACCTTAGATCTAGATTTAATTTCCCTTTGAATGGCTTAAATCCGTGTCTCAGAGTTCTTATAGATGTGCTGTAGTAATATGTTGCTGTGCCCCACTAAGATCACGGTGGCAAAAAGTCAGTTTTATCTTGGATTGCTGAGCAGAACTACAGGACACACTGCACAAATTCACAACAGGCACTACATTTCCCACAACGCCCCAGTATCTTTCCAAAAGCTCAATCTGCTAGCACAGAGTTTCTTATGTTTTTTTTTTTTACAAGGGGTAATGGACTTCTGAAAACATTGTATTTAAAAGAAAGTCAGTCCAAATGTTAAATTGTACATGTATCTGGGTGGTACAGGTAAAAGTGATGTTTACAGTTCAGTAGGTGTAGGTGTCAGGGATCTAACCAAATAACTGAACCATTTTACTGTGCGACATACATTTCTACATGTATGTAGTGTTTTTGTATATTCAATCATTGAGTTAAGGAATCTAGTACTGTACATAATCGCCGATCTTAAGATACCAACTCCATCCGATCAGTGTACGTCTGCTTTTACGTAAACTTAATTATAAAAGGAAACTAGAAAATGCAGCTCCCAGAGGAACTGCGAATGTGTGTAGCATCGGTGCCGTCGGTTTTGGTCTGGCGCAGGTCTGACACCCGGTCGGTTCCGGTTGGGACATGGTCAATTCTGATCAGGCTTCGGTCCGTTCGGGCATGGGTCCGACACGCAGTGGGTTTTGGCGCAAGTTCGAGATCCTAAAGGCTCTGGCAAGGTCCGATAACGGATGCGGATAACGGATCGATTCTGGTCGGCCGTGGGTCCGAGATTTGGTTACTTCTAGGCGGTTCTGGTCGGGCTCAGGTCCATTTTGTCTGGATAATAAAGTCATCGCATTTCAGTTGTGTGCTTGCCTATAGCAATCACACTAATAAGAATAAAATCGGACACACATAAGCAACACACATAAGAATCTTCTGTTTAGGCAAGTTCGGAGTGTGAGAATAAGCAAACTGTAGAGTTAAAAAAAAAAGAGTGCTTGTAGTTCCGGCCTGTGTTAGGTGTATTTTCAGATTCAGTCTCAGATTCAACAGACTATTTGAAAATGAGGAAATGGAGCTACATGAATTAAACAGAAAGGCCATGAATAATGCATTTTAAATGAACAAACTCGCACTTTAATTGACATAAAACCTTCCAAAGAGTCTTCTAACTTCAAACAGGGTTTTAGTTTGATTTGTGATTAGGGCTGATGGGTATTTATGCTAAACAGACTACAACACCTGGATAAGCACGTGCTAAAAGCTCAGACTATAAATCTCTACAATCCAAACCCTGAGCTTTTAAACAGGACAGACAAACAATTATTATTATTATTATTATTATTATTATTATTATTATTATTATTATTATTATTACTACTACTTGGTCCTGCCTAGGTTTCTTCCTGCTACTTACAGTGAGTTTTTCTTTTCCACTGTCGCCCTAGGCTTGCTCAAGTTGGGACTGGCCTTTTAAGAGAAGATTGTAAAGCTGCCTTGATACAATGCGCTACTGTAAAAAGCGCTAGAGAAATGCATTTGACTTGACAATACGGTAAGCGTGTTACTGTACTGACCACTAGAGGGCAGTACTGTCTTATAGGAAACTACTATATGAAAGTAAAATTTTCACAGAACAATCTACACATCTGTATTTTGTGAGGCCACAATGAGGAACTCAAAATGGGATCAACAAACCTTAACAGAATTCAACAAACACAGGTTAAAATGGTGTTCCCAGTCTCCCAAACTCAACCTAAAATAAGAAGACACCTGAGGTTACTGGAATCTTTTAAATACTGGTGCCTTATAAAGTCGAGTGGTTTCATTGGACGTGGTTGATTCAGCTCACAGCCGAATACATTCCACATGGTAAACAACAACAACAGTTTAGACAAAGCAACCCTTGTTTGCCAGCCATTACAGATCCTCTTTAAGCTGTTCCCACTGGTGGCCCACACAGCCCTTGACACTCCCCTCCCCATATGTCTGGGCTGGATACCAGCACTAGCAGTACATCCCCAGTGGTTGGGTCATTCCCACAACACCACAACACAATAACACAACACTTGATCTTAACATTGCAAAGCCCATCCTGATTTGTCCTTAAAACAAGTCAAAATGAAGCTCAGTAGCGTGTGTGTGTGTGTGTGTGTGGGGCCTCCATGTGCCTGTATGATCTCCCTACAGCGCCAGGGCATGTTCCTGATGATGTGGTGGATGGTCTCCTGAGGGATCTCCTCCCAGACCTGGACTAAAGCATCCGCCAACTTTTGGTGTGTTTTTTCTTTGGTGTGGGTTTTCTGTGGTGCATCGTGACGTTGGTGGATGGAGCAAGACAATGTCCCAGATGTGCAAGGCCTGGCATTGTCCTGCATTAGGAGGAACCCAGGGCCCACTGCACCAGCATGTGGTCTCACAAGGGGTCTGAGGATCTCATCTCAGTACCTAATGGCAGTCAGGCTACCCCTGGAGCACATGGAGGATTGTGCAGCCCTCCAAAGAAATGCCACCCCACACCATTACTGACCCACTGGCAAACCGGTCATGCTGAAGGATGTTGCAGGCAGCTGAACGTTCTCTACGGCGTCTCCGGACTCTGTCACCCCTGTCACATGTGCTCAGTGTGAACCTGCTTTCATCTGTCAAGAGCACAGGCTGCCAGTGGCGAATTTGCCAATCCTGACGTTCTCTGGCAAACGCCAAGCGACCTGAATGGTGTTGGGCTGTGAGCACAACCCCGATCTGTGGATGTCGGGCCCTCATACCACCCTCATGTGGTCGGTTTCTAACCATTTGTGCAGACACATTCACATTTGTGGCCTGCTGGAGGTCATTTTGCAGGGCTCTGGCAGTGCTCCTCCTGTTCCTCCTTGCACAAAGGTGGAGGCAGTGGTCCTGCTGCTGGGTTGTTGCCCTCCTACGATCTCCTCCACGTCTCCTGGTGTACTGACCTGTCTCCTGGTAGCTCCCCCCGGCCTTGGACATTACGCTGACAGACACAGCAAACCTTCTCGCCACAGCTCGCATTGATGTGCCATCCTAGATGAGCTGCACTACCCGAGCAACTTGTGTGGGTTGTAGAGTCCGTCTCATGCTACCACAAGTGTGAAAGCACCTCCAACGTTCAAAAGTGACCAAAACATCAGCCAGAAAGCATAGGTACTAAGAAGTGGTCTGTGGTCCCCAACTGCAGAACCACTCCTTTGTTGAGTGTGTCTTGCTAACTGCCAATACTTTCTGCCTGTTGTCTGTTCCATTTGCACAGCAGCAGGTGAAATTGATTGTCAATCAGTGTTGCTTCCTAAGTGGACAGTTTTTCACAGAAGTTTGATTTACTTGGAGTTATATTGTGTTGTTTAAGTGTTCCCTTTATTTTTTTTAAGCAGTGTGTATATATATGGGCAGCCCAGTGGCTCGGTGGGTAGCACCACTGCCTCACAGCAAGAAGGTCCTGGATTCAATCCCAGAGTGAAGCAGCCTGGGTCCTCCCTGTTACTGATACTCCAGTTTCCTCCCACAGCCCAAAGACATGCACGTTAGGTTAATTGGCGTCTTTAAAGTGGCCATTGGTCTGTGACTGTGGGCATGATTGTTTGTGTTTGCACCCTATCGTGGATTGGCGCCCCATCTAGGGTTGTTCCTTCCCTTGCACCCAGAGTTGCTGGGTGGGCACCGGCTGGCCCGCAACCCCCTCTGGATTAAGAGGAAGAGATAATGAATGGATAGTGTATTGCATTTTGGCACACTTT
>JAUZST010049129.1:0-25139 GCA_034779995.1 Parotocinclus haroldoi | reverse complement strand
ATTATGGGCTCCGGTCTAAACACCTGATAGGGATCCTGGGGATTTAGCGAGACTAGGAATGGTCTCGCGAGATCTCCCGGGGACCTTATCCTAACAATTATATCATTTAAATGTCTGACAAAATGTTCTAAAAAATAAGGCAGCAAACTTTGCCATTCTCAAAACATTAATAATAATTGTATATTGCTGACCACCTGGACACCATGGCATGCTAAAGCATTATTTAAAAAAATGTGTTCTTTAACTAATAATAAATGATTCATTAAATAATAGCTGTGATGCTATAACATGATCAGGGTATTACAGATGCTGAAAATGATGAGGGAAAATGTACTTACCAAGGCCTAAACATGATACTCTCAATCCTGACTTGCCAAGGTTCCTAAAGAGATAGCAGGATATTGAGAGAGAGAGAGAGAGAGAGAGAGAGAGAGAGAGAGAGGAAGTAATTAATTAATGTGCAGAGCGTTTCAGAACTGAATGCTCCATAGCTTCTATTATTCAGCAATGTCAGGGAAAACACTCAAATAAGTAACATCTTACCCATTACTTCTTTAAAATGTATTATATCTATATTATAAATTTATATCAATTAGCAGACACCATTATCTAGAGGAACTCACAACAACACAATCTTCAAATCCAAGCAATTGCTACTCGACAATGACAGTTTGAAATGAGTGGGACTTTAACCTTGGACCGGCTGGTCGAAAGCTCAGCACTTTAACTGTTAGGCCACCACAAGAACAGATTGCTTCTCAAAAGTCTTATTTGACTGGGTCAGCTTATTCAAGGCTTAAGGACACCTTATTTTTCCAATTACTGTTAGCTCCTACCTCATGATCTGCCGTTCTCCCCAATTGCCGTTACAGAACAATCGGTGAGGCGGATTATATCCAGTACTTAATTGACGATGTGATAACGAACACCTGGGACCTCTACTATATAAGCACAATCCCCAGCATTGTCCGGTACCATATCATCAAAGAAAGTACGGTACTGCACTCGCATCACCCCAGCGCACTCTCCTTTTAGTAGCTCATTGCTTGACTGATGCTTTACTTTATGATTTACTGCTTTAATGTAGACGGTGACATCCCTGGGCATATATATGCGTATAAGGGAAACCTCAGAGCACCCATAGGGACAGATCCATGGTTTCCCGCCCCCGTCCACACTCTGTCCCTACCGAGTTCACTCCGGCTGGCTGCGCGACTCCTTTGAGACGCGCCTCAACCAGTGTTCCTCATACGCTACCGCACACTCCAGCTTGGGCTTGCCCCCTGGCGTCCCGGAGCTTCTCCATGCTAATCAGTTTGGGAAGCGTCCCAAATCAGCGCCTTCTCGTGCTTACTGCATGCTTTCCCTCTGCCTTTTCGGTGCACATTTCCGCCGATTCGCGCGCATGTCAGCTGTTGGTGTCATTCCCATTTGGGACGCAACACAGCTGCTTGACCTTTTCCCTTTTTTGGTTTTTGTAATGTGGAGAACCTTTTGCTCTGCCTCTTTAGTTATTTCCCCATTATTGTTATAAGTCGTGGGGTTCCTTCCTTCCCACATCCTTGGGTCCTAACCCAATTCATAACAATTATTATACAGAAGTAGAAAAACAAAGACAATCAAGAAGTATGTATATCGCTGGTAAATGCAAGAAATAATTCATTTTAATTGACAAATACCACTGTAACATATTCAGTTCTCACCAGTCTTCAGGTTGGTCTATCGTGAACAAATGTGTTTTTATAGCTGTTTTTAACAGCAGTCTTTTCTAAATATTAACATCTGAAGTTGTCGCTTTAATTTTTGTTTAAATTTAGAGATAGAAAATTACATTGTTTGATTAACATTGACTATAGTGAAATATTTCAATAATTGTCTCATGCATTTGTTGACAAACTGGAAATCATCTGGCCAGTTTTGCTCATCAAAGACTTTCCTTCGTGCTTCTTTTATACCAAATCATTATAGTCACCTATTGACATATTGAATTGAATTTTTGGAATCACATCATTATTTCATTTTTTAATTCTTACTCTAGATTTCCCCTAAACTTTTTCTTGGAAAATGTTGTCTTTCTTAAATGCAGGAATGCAGGAATTTTATATTTTAATATCTCAGGTTCATACTGTCTGCAGTGAAATTAAAGTCACAGTAGAAGTAATAAACACTGTTTTTAATATGCATTTTTATACTGTCCCAACTTTTTTCTGATTTTGGGTTGGATTACTGTCAGATGCCTGTATCTATCCCCAGTCTCTTCTGTCCATTTATGTATATCCAGCATGCTTTTTGTCCTGTCTGCTTATGTATCATGTCAAATCAAAAAGTTGAGTACATTCGTGTCCTGCTTATCAAGATTCATCTTTTGTAGTGTGTAACTGTGGGGTATTTTATCCAAGCAGTATTTTTTTCTTTATTATGGCTTCCCTACCTTCGCATCACACTACCACTACCATCACGCTAATTTACATTTAGTCACTTAGCAGAGACCCTTATCCAGAGCAGCTCGCAATCCACCAAATAGTGGGTTACGGACCTTGTTCAAATGTCTAATATTGGCAACTTGGCAAAGGTGGGATTTGAAAATAGCCCAGTAGCTTAACCACCCCAGTGCAGGGAATTTGCTTTTGTACCTGTGAATGTTCTAAGTTAAATACTTTATTGTTACCCTTTGTGTTTTGCATTGTACTGTCTGTCTGGTAGCTCCTTTGTTTGCCTGTTAACCTGTAATATTTGTTAATCTGTCCCATCGTTTATCCTCCTGCCTGTTAGCTGTGTTCAGCTCCTCCTGTTCCTTCTCCATCACTTGTAATGTCCTTTGTTATGCAGTTCAATAACCTATAATAAAAGTGCACTTCTGTGCACCTTCTACACACGCCCTGTCCAATAATAGACTGTGCTGCACAACCATGAGGAAGTACCTTGTCCTTAATTGCTGTTGCTCAAAAACTGAAAGGCAAACCTAACATTAGACAGGATACAAACCAGAGAGGCTAAAATGGTAAAGCACTTCTTCATAATGTGGCCAAATCATCATTTTAAGTCATGTCTAATATTTCTCTAAAAATAATAATACAAGTTCTTTACAGGACTGACATGGTTGAAACATATATACATTTTTCACTTTGATTTACTTACTTTATAAAACGATGCTTGTGATAAGACTTATCTTGAATTTAGCATTAAAACTAAGGTCATTACTGAATGAGCTCATAATATACCACGTCTCAGCAGTAACACCAAGGCTTAGCCTAAGCGTCATTCATTTGTGCTGCAGCATACTGATTTTACTGTTATTTATTGCAACACATTTAATCCACACATTAAAATATTGGGAGGTAGCAGGCTAAAGTGCTGTAAATGGAGCAATTTCTGTAGTAAGGAGGAAAGGAGTAAAACAAAACTGCTGACTAAAGGAGAACATGTTTCACAAAGAAACACAGAGAGCAGAAAACTGGGGGGTCTGCAGTAAAAGTACAGTATATTACTTTCTGCTGTGACATCAATCAGGTCTTCTGCATTCAGGTCAGAGTTTGTCACAGACACAGCATGATAAAAGTAATTGGGAAAGCTAGGATACAGTTATATAATACTTTCACCTACCTTGTCAAGAACAGCTTTAAACACTCTCAGCCATACAATTATCCAATCGAGCAAGCATGTGACTGCAAAGCAATCCAAAAAATGCAGACATAAGGCTGTAGTACCCAAGAGCAGTCTCGAGCTCAAGACTTTGTTACTTTTGAAGTCTCAAAGTACACTGCTCACAAAATTAGGAGCTATTTCATTATGGGATATTTCATATTGATGGATCCTCTAATTTTTGTGAGCAATATAATATGCATTCAGGCTTGTCTTGGTCTCAGACATTGGTCTCCTGAGGTCTCTTGGTTTCAACTAAGGTACACTACAGTTTTGTGTAATATCAGTTTATTTACTTTTTTACTTAATTAAAAACCATTAGTTATGCTTTTAAAGCATGAGTGATATTTAGCTTTACAATTAGTCAGTTTATGGTCTATTGTCTAATTAAATAGCGTGTATATACAGCACTGCAATTAATGGTGTGCTAATGGGACAGTACAGTACTACAAAAGGGACACAACAAAATGTGTGGACTCAAGAGTTTAGTAATATTTCTGCTCTGATTCCTAGTAGGTATACCAGGTATACAAGCATATTGTAATATGCTTTAAACCAAGCCAGAAACTGCTTCTGCCATCATCAGGAGACACTAAGCGTAAGGATATATATCTTATAGTATTTCTAAGTGAAAATATCAAAGGAAAATGTGCATATGGCTGTGGTTTTCCTAAAACCACATCTCCAAAATAAATGTAAAAAGAATCAAACATAAACAAATGCATTTAAACATTGAAGAACCAATCAAAATACAACTTTAATAATAAGTAAAGTTATTATTCTTTAAGATAAGTATTAAGATAATTCTCAGATAATTATTATTAATATAATATTAAGAACTATGTAAATCAGATAAAGTATGTAAATATTTAAGAATTAATGTTGTTAACAACAACATATGTATGCACATGTAATAAATCTGCAATAAACATCTTATATTTTGGAAACAATATGATAGAAATAGAACAAACCATTTAAGATTTAACAATATAAAAATAAATTTAACATTTGCCTGTTTTACTAACCAAGCATTACCCTTTCCACCAGTGGCAGCTTTGATTAATATGATAATAGAGCAGGGTGATGGCTGAGTATGAACATAGTGTCTTAAGGAAAATTCCTATGTTGCCTATGTCTGTGGATTTTCCTGGTTCTTATATGTCCTTTTAATATAACTAATTGCACTAAAGTTTCTCTAGTGGCACCGCCCTTGTCTGAGAGGCAAGAGTAAGCTGCTGGAAAGGCAGATTCTGAGTGCCTGGTTTAAATCCTGGGATGGGATAGCAGTGTTAATAGAGGGTAGTGTGGGACCAGAACACTGGTGCCCTGTGCGGATTGTACCTCTGTGCCTGTGGAGAAGAGAAAGTATCCCAGTCCCTTCTGAAAAACTCTGCAGATCTTGCTGTCAACCTGACTATGAAAAATGGGAAGATTTGCTTTGTTGTATTTCTCTTCTGGCTTTCCTTCTGAACGGTGTGTTGGATACTAAATTATCTGACATTGTTAATGCTACAAAACTGCAGCATCAGCTGTGTTATTGTAGAAGAAGTAGAAAGTGTTTCAATTATTTAATAAAATTGCACAATTTAATAATACATTTATAATTGAATTACTGCATATTACTACATTATTCTATTAAATGGCAGTTAAGCAGTACTTTCTCAAAGTAAAAATGGGAAAGTCAAATCTGGTTCACCTTAGCTTTAATTTATTAAGTAGCTGCATATGATTTATTAATGGTGCCTTCTTTGCTCTAATGTTGTTAGCAGATTGCAAAGATGACAGTTTGACTCCTTTATGTTTTTTCTCTTGGTCAAGTGTTGAAACGCTGATGTAAAATTGGATTTTTAATCTGATTTTAGTTAAATGGTTTGCCTAATTTAACCTGAAGTTTATTTGGCTATTTGGTGTTTGCTTCAGTTTTCTTTGTGCAGGTCTCCATGCTGTTAGTACATGTAAGCTACCTGTTTTTGCCTCTAGGCCCACTTGTAATCATTTTTAGCAGAACATAATTGTCTTTGTGAACCAGGCTGACTCTGCACTGGTGACTTGCTTGTCACGATTTTGCTACTGTGTGCAACACCAAGAATTATTTTCTTTGAAAATGTTTAAGCAACCATGTAACCTTTTTGACTATTTGGGTTGTTTATTCAGAGCTTGCATGCTGTTCTCCAGTTGGTCCTAGATAAAGTCTTCAGGAGTCCTCAGCCAAGAGGGCAAAAAGTCAAACTGTTTTAAATTATTACTTCATCAAATGTATTTGACTAACTTTTTGTTTTGAAAGACTCAAGACTTATATGGTCAACTTGTTTGGCTTGATTGCTTGTGCTGTCTGTTTTTGTTGCCTTGTCATTATTTATTATTCAGGATGGATGTGTGTGTGTATATATAAACATGTTTGAAGGCAAATTTACCCTGACATTTTGCTTCTAATCTGCTTACAAAAAATAGGTGACATTTCATTATGGGATATTTCATTTTGAAGTGACCCCTAATTTTGTGAGCAGTATATTTGTGTACAGTTATGATCAATGCTATTGGTACCCTTGATTGTGGATATGTCCCAGTTTGGTATTATTGGAATATTTTACCAGCATTTCCAAATACAAAGTCAAAAGTCACAGGACATCCTTTTATTTCGCAAACAAAAGGGAAAAAAGACACATCTGAATACCCCAGCAAGCAATGGGTGGGGTGGCCTTTATTTTACGTTATGTCCGGAATATGGCCACCATCCTGAAAGCTGCCGTATTAGAACAAGGATACATTTTCCCAGTGAGGAGGTGGTGATGTAGGTGATGAAATATATTAATGCAACCAGATTTGCAATATCTCTTGTGGTTCAAATGTTATCAACACAAAAAGTTCAAAACTATTGTTGTTTGTCACCGGTAACTAAAGATGGAATTAATGGCTCTGATGTCCGGAAATGCCGCTGCCGTATCATAGCCACATACTGCAACAACCGACACACAGACATCAATTTCACATAGTACTGTTGCATCCCTCATGGCCAAGTTCCAAGAAACGCATAACTGTGGACAATAAGCCATGAAGTGGTCA
This sequence comes from Parotocinclus haroldoi, assembly GCA_034779995.1. Taxonomy (NCBI): domain Eukaryota; kingdom Metazoa; phylum Chordata; class Actinopteri; order Siluriformes; family Loricariidae; genus Parotocinclus; species Parotocinclus haroldoi. Next base: position 18,434 of record JAUZST010049129.1, on the reverse strand, counting down.
TTAGAAGACCGCTACCCATGAAGAAACCTCAACAATGCTTTTGACAGCCAAAAGTCCATGATGCAACATGTGATGTGACTTTTGAATCACCCTGTGTCCTGTGAATTTTGTCTTACCCTGATTGCATGTTAATTCAGATCTGTGGAACATAGCTTTTAAATAAAATATTTGACTGGAACTTTATTTCTTTAACACAGGTCTAACTTAAGGTCCCAAAAGTGCCTTACTGTAGTACCTACTACTTTGTAACACAACTTCCAAACCTGTATTAAACTGAAATGAGAGTCTTAAAGCTGTTCTAAGTTTTATTTAGCTTTTCAAAACCTGAGCAATGCAGCATTATTGATTGCATATTTTTCCCTATTAATGAATTTCTGAAATATATTGTATATATATCTTCTCCTCTGTCAATGGATATTTCAGTTTTCTACAGATCTGGTAAAAAAGATTGCTACTTAATGTTGTCATTATTTACTGCTTCGCTGTATTAATGAAAACTGTTGAACTAATTCAGGATTTGCACTGATCAGCATACAAGTACCCTGGCATGCTCAAATACCATTAGCAATTAATTAAGGACAATGCAGTTCTTAATGACTCAGCATGACATGTTGATCAATGGCCACCGGCTTTAAGGTTGATCCTTAACAACTAACTAATCTGTCATCCAGTCCCAACACACTGAGCACATGCGGCTCACGACAGAACAGCCACAGCACTGATAAATCACCATTAGCAGTAAGTAATTTGTCTTTTTTTCTGTGAAGGTACAAGTCCCTCCCTATATTTTACCTCATCATTTTTATTTACTGTAGCTTGTTGCATATACATTATTGGTGCTAAACAATTCTCAGAATTCTACATTCAGTTCCTATAAAAATCTTGTAAAATCCAAATTGATAAGAAAATGAATTAATGTATGTACTCACTACCAAACTAGTTAAGTATGAGTTGTGTACTAGTTATGTATCTAGCTGTTGATTTTGTGTGTTTAACTTTTTGTGTTTTTTGGAACAAACTTTTGTGATCTTATTTTATGGTGCTATTGTACCCCTAGCTGTGTAATGTCTGTCTAGCTTTGCTAACAACCACTCAGTGCAGCATTAGTGAACATTTTGGTTTGGTTATTTTTCAGACACATTTATCCAGAGGCAACTTATAGCTGATAAAATGTTTCAAACCATATATCTTCTGGTCCATAGTTCAGTGTCATAACCATTGCGCTCCAAGCAGAAGGACCACATACTTCAAAATTGAATCTCTCACAATAAAAAAATCCCCTAGATATCTCCCTATATCCCTTTTGTGAGCAGTGTACATGAACAGCATTAAACTCTGGTCCATTGACATACAATCTCACACACAAGGGTCCACTGATACACACACATGAGTACACACTCAAATTATTAAGTTCAGTAATACCACGGTTTTTGTACTCAAGGCAGCTAGTACCACATCTCACAAAATCAGGTTCACTGGTACTATATAGCTGACAAACTCAGGTCCACTTCAGATAAACTGTACTGGGAATCGTAGGATTCGTTTACATTTAAGGCCAAAATTCTACATCCAAATCTAGATCTGAGAAAAAGTATTTTTCAAACAGCACTTTGTATTATTCTGTTTACCTTTGTGTGTATATTTGTGCATTAGGACATGGGTGTAATATATCTGTGCGAGTTCTGCAATTAAAGTGTCACTTGGAGTTGTGTCTGTGTTTAAAGTTCAAATATATTGAGACCAACTTTTTGCTGCCTGTGAAAACATTTTGCTCGTCAACACAAGTCCATTTTCTTTTTTGATTTACAAAAGCCTTAGCCTTCTTTTGGAAACCCATTTAAAAAAAGACATTTCTCTTAGGGTTCCTACCGCATGCTCTGGCACAATCCGCCAATTGCCATTACAGAGCAAGCGGTGAGGCGGTTCATTATCCGGCGACATAATGGCAAACACTTGGGGTTTCTACTATATAAGTATGAGCCCCAGCTTTGTCCTGTGTCAGATCCCAACGAACGTACGGTCCCGGCGATTCATTATTTAAAATATAAACGGTGACATCCCGGGGCCATAAGAGTCGACGGATATGTACGGGGGAAACCCCTGAGGTATCTAGCGCGTTAGGGATAGATTCAGGATTTCCCTTCCCATCCTCACTCAGCTCCTATCGAGCCTCACTCCAGCCGGGTGCGCGCTCCATTTGAGACACGCCCCGGCCCGACTTCCTCGTGCGCTACCGCATGCTCGAGCACACGATTTGGGAAGAGTCCCAAATCGTGCTCACCGCATGTCTGATCTCTGCCGTATCGGCGCACCGATTCGCGTTTGCGTCAGCTGTGGGTACAATTCCCATTGGGGATGCATCACAGCTGCGTGAATCTTCCCATTTTTGTAATTTGGAGAGATTTTTGCTTTGCCTCTTTTGTTATTTCCCTATTATTATTATACGTCGTCGAGTTCCTTCCTTCCTGCATCATTGGGTCCTAAACCACATTTTGTAACAATTTCTGTGTGTAATTTTGTATAGGGTAGTAACTTCTGATGCTGAGTTTCGATATTAATGCCTGTAGTGCATGAGATTGTATTCCTGTGGCAATAATATTCCTTTCTAAAGCCCTTCACACTAAAATACATTAATTTGAACAAGGCTGCCATGCTCTTATCACTATGTCCTACTTTCTCCTTCAATTCCTGATGTAGATTAGTTCCATGAAGTGGCTTTGATTTACTGTAGGGTTATATATTCACCTGTTCATGAACACACTTGTAATTCTCCTGGTACTGCCACTGAGCCATACATAAAGGGAGCAAAAAGTGGGGAAAAGATTAAGGGGGGTTCAATTCTTTGTCAAATTCAGATGAATGGTATTCACACGGGTAGAGTAATTGAAAGATGGACACACCATAGAGAAATGAGAATGTAAAATGCATAAAGCTTATTTCCATTCTTATGCATTATAATGAGAGGAGGGACACCTCAGCACAGGTTTAATTGTATAAACCATCTCAGACATACAGGTCAATCGGCCTACCCCAACTCATAAACATGGGTTCATTGTTATCATAGGTGGTAAGAAATCCTCTCATTTACCCCTGTAACTTCCATCTGCATTATACCCTGTCTGAAGCTCAAATGGATAAGTGGGTAAAGCTAGCATGTGGAAACAATCCATGTGAAAAAAACAGTTATAATAATAATTATATATAATATAATAATTATAAAGTTCACTCTAGTGACCCTTAATAGGAGCAGCAAAAATGTTATAATCACTGGTATACCCTATCTCACAATTGGTGTGTGTATGTGTGTGTGCGTGTGTGTGTGTGAGGGAGAGAGAGAGACAGAGAGAGAGAGTGAGTAAAGAAACATCAGATCCCTTGAGTAGACTGGGTTACAGTGTTAACTGTAACACTACTAACTGTAGTACATCAGCCTCCGCTCCTGTGGCGATGAATATTCTTTCCTAAAGCCTTTCAAGCCAAATTACATTATTTGTAACATGTCTACGTCATCTGATGTTATCACTGTCTCTCTTGCTCCTCCCATTCATGTTCCACTTAAAGATTTGTTCAATTTGCTTTTGTAATTTATTATTATTTATATTTATAAATTTTACTTTTACTTTTACTTATTGACCCCCTTAGTGAGCAGTGAGTTAATTCATTAATTCCTGCAATGCACACTGGATAGAAAGTAACTGGTCCTTGAATTAATGAACAGGATGTTTTACTTTTGTGCTGTTACATTCAGCTTTGTAAATTTATTAAATGGACAATCAAAGCAAATGATAATTATTTTGTATTTTGGTATAGCAGTATAATTACAGTAGTCACATGTTGTATAAACGTTACGTTTTCATACAGAATCATACTGAAAATCAGAATGCAGGTAAAGGTGAACATGTAGTTGGCCAGGCGTAGTCGTGTGAACAGTCCATGTGTGTGACAATTGTGATGTAGCCTCTTCTGTCAACTGATCAGTGAAACCCTCATACATTATTAAACAAAACACTTTTTATCATCCTCAAGTTATTAGATATTCACTTAAGAGCAAAATATTAACAAATATTCACATATTTTTGTTAGTTCCATGTTTTTTCCCCACTTTATCTGGTCTATCTCAGACAACAATGGGTACAGCTGTAAGTATGCCTTTGACAGGATGCCAGTCCATCACAAGGCTGGCATGGGTTCCATTACCAACCTTTCCTTGTCAGGCACAACCAGTAATTTTTACAGGTGAGGTCCAAGCTGACCAAAATGATTCAAATCACTGCAGTGGTGAAAAGTAATACAATAATATAATTTAGCAAAATTAGCACACAACTTACATGGCAGTACCTCATTTCTTGACCCATTATGACTAAGAAATATTTCTCAGTTCTCATCATTTGCTTGAACCCGTCGAAATGGAAAGCATGAGTTGAACCATGCAAGTTGTTTCAGTTGAAACCCGATAAACGAGTTCAGTACACAGTGATTCAGGTTCACAATAGCCCTCAGTGGAGATCTTGGGAGGAGATGTCATTTTTATTGTATTTGTTTTAACCTACAATATATGGCTCTACAAGTCTAAAAGGTTAGTTTATAAGAGCCAACCCAAAAAAAAGGAATTGTATGCTCCAGAACACAGACTGTAGTTAGCTTAGCAGCTATGCTCGCACCCAGAGTTAACTTTGAACAACTGTATCTTAGTTACAGTAAGTGTTTTAAAAATTAATTTACTTATCATAGTAACATTTCCATTTCTACACCATGATACAGTACCACACTCCCAAACATTTGTTAACCTGCTCAGTTCATGATACATTTAACTTATGATGGATTTGTCGGAACATGTCCCTTTCATAAATCAGGGAGCACCTGTATCTCCACTAATGTATTTAATGCCTTAAACAGTGTGGATTTTCTGAGAGTTTGGAGCAGATAATTAAATTTGCATTACTCATTATGAAAAAAAGTGCTCTCTTGACAAGTCGTCAGGAGGAGGAGGCCAGTTTGTGGGAAAAAGCAACCCGTACAAAGATTTGCAACAATGAAAGATTATGTTTATATACCCTGTGTCGTCAACAGAGTCCGTTTAAACATTTATAGTTATGAACACTAATGTTGATTATTTGTGTTTTCCCTTTTAAAATAACTAATTAAGAACATTTCAAATTCCCTCGTCCTGAATAGGAGTCTTGAAGGTATTTATAGATTTAATCATACATTGTGGACTTTTACATTACAGTTTTTTTCCACTCTTTATGTCATCTAAACACTTTTAGCAGGCTGTCAAATGTTATAAAACCACACCCAAGAACCTGTACAATGCTAAACTATGCATTACAGAAATCTACACTGGTGTTGTTACATAAGTTACAAACAGAATGAACACAATTGATAGGAAAACAGACATTAATAGTGTACTGTTATACAAGACAACAAAACAAGCCTACGGCACTGTAGTACTGTAGATAAAGATTTCTGATCTAAATCTAGCATATATAAGTGCTTTTTATGTAGCAGAAGGCATCAATTAAAGTTAGACTGTGGTAGCCTATTAGTTAAGGTACTGGACTCTGGACCTGATGGACACCTCTGCCACAGGTGGGTTCTTAAGCAATGTCCTTAACCCACGATTGACTGAATTATAAGACTGTATGAGTTGTAAGTGGCTCTGGATAAGGGCATCTGCCAAATGCTGTAAATGTAAATGTAATGATATATTTACTATTATCTAAATTAATCCGGTTGACTACAAGTGGGTTGAGTGTAGAACTGTGACAGTGATCCACCTGACCTTTGTAGAAGGGACAAAAAATCCTCACTTTAGCTCAGTAAACATACAGAGAGCAATCTCTGTTTGAATGCATGCAAGCTGCTTAGCTCCATGCTGATCAGAACTGTGTAATCAAATTTGGAATTTGGACCCCTGGCACTGCAGTTCCTGATAATCCTATTAAAGCCATAGCAAATACTTTTATTTTCATGCACATGATGAGCCCCTAAGTTGTGTATAGAGTTTCCTGTGGAGTTGAAAAGTATGGTTCTGCTATACTGAAATATATCAAGACTGCTACTCTGCCCAGCTGGAACTCACATAGAGCATAGGTTTTTGAGTATTGAGTACAGTATTTGAATTGATTAAAACCATATTAATATTCATGTACATTTGAATGCACATTTCAACGCACGTGAAAAATGTGAGAAAGCACCCCTTCTTGCAACCCAATGCTTGTTATAACGCTACGGTTGTACAAAGGAGACATGTTAATAGAAGCAGATAACTACTCATAGAATGTTTATATGCACACCAAACATGTACAGTATGTATACACCAGACTGGTGTCAGTGCCAGAATCCTCTAAGTTACATAAAGCTGCTTTTTGTGATTTCCTCACACCTCTTCACATATACTGCAGGACAATATCTGGTCCCCATACACATCAACCCACTCCAGCACATGTGATTGTTCTCAAACTCTAAATGTAAGCACATACAGGGTCTTAAAAGGCCACACTTTAAAAATAAAACTTTGCCCAGCAGCTTCAAAGTGAGTGGGCAGAGGCATGCAGAATACAAGCACCGTTGGCTTACGATGATGTGCTTGCATTGTATACGTGGGCTAAGAAGTCATGAAAATCACTGCTGAAATATATTTTTTTTTCACGCAACCCAGATGTTGCTGGCACTAAGCCAGAATGAAATGAGTCAGAGAACACTGCATCAACAAACAAGTTTGATTGTCATCACAGTCACATAACAATAATGTACTGTAATACATATCTAAGTAAAAAACAAAGTAAAGAAATCGCAAAGTATATTTATGCACATTACCACAAAGGTTTCAAAATCCTTTGATCAGCTAATGGCTTTAATAGCACTACCAAATGAGAACCACACCGTCACACAATGGGTTACTGATTGACAGATCTGGTTCTTTAGCACATGACAGCATTATACAGTGCCACAGTGAGAGTTTTTGTGTGAGATGTTGAGAATTCATTTGTTTTTTGTACTTATGTTAAACAAATGTGGTGAACTGGAAGTGTTTCACTCATCAAGGAACAAACAAGCATTAGTGATCATTTGTTATTAGACACAAGTCTTTAGAGCTGCCAATTATCTGTCTGTCATATTGTGAGGTTTTCATTTCAATAATTACAACTGACTGCATCTACTCTCCCCTCCCTCATTGCTCTCTTAAGTGTATTGTAATGCCTCAGCAGTTCTTTATATGAGCTCAGGGTGCATTGAGCCATCTCAAAGTGCAAATTAAGTGTTCATGACCAGGGTTAGAATTTATATATTTAATAAAGGAACAATATATGGACTGTGAAATACAGTTCTGTTGTTCTGCTGTTTGGAGGTCAATCAGGTCCACATAGTTCTCACATAGTGTGTAAAATCTATGTCTAAGATTCTGTAATATACAACTACTGTCTTTATCCCTAGTAGATTTATCCCAATTGTTGGAACAGTCTGAATCCTGATTCAGCCATAGTTGATAACCTGAGGTGACATACAGACATGGCAGAGCATGTTCAGCTGCTTGGCAATTCCATGGTGGGTTAGTTTTATCTATAATCTTTATCCAGACTGACATACAATTAAGCCAAGCAGCTGAAGGTTAATGGTCTTGTGCAAAGTATTGTCATTGTGTTGTAGCTGTGATTTGAATTCTCAAACGTAATAATTAATGAATGAATTAATTAATAGGTAAATAGGCCAGTGTCTCCATCTTTAAGATACCACTGCCCACTACACTATAACTAACTAAGTAGTTTAATTTCTTTTAATGTATTAATTTAACTATTCATATATCCATACAGAGATACATTTCTTTAAACAATGTTTGTATACCCCTCCATATTTAGAGCATTTCAACAGGAGACATAGTTTGACCTTAATCATGACTTTTTTTGACAAATTTCTGAAACTAATCATTGAATTAATATTCTCAAGTTTATCACATTATTTTTTTCTGCTCACTCTGTTTTACAAACGATTGCAATGATTTACATTGTAAATAATGCTTCTGAATGTTGTATCTCATTACTGGTGGGGGAACTTTCATTTCCCACATTAACTGCTGTTATGAAATATAGTCTCCTAAGTGTGAATTAGCTACGGGTAAATTGTTAGAAATTTCAATGGATTTCTATAAAAACACACAATTGTTACACCAATCCATAAATGCACATTGTATATGAAGACTGGCACTGATTCAAAACATTGGCAGATTGAGTGCTGTTGATCGAAGCGTTATTTGGGAATGAATTTGGAGCATAATTATTAAACAATTCTGTTATTTTGAGCTAGTAAAATTTCAAAAATAAGAAAAGTCCATATGGTGCATAGTGACTGTCTACAATAAGATCGTAATTAGTGGCTGTCTTAGAAGTCAACATACTGTGTTACTGATTGGATAACAGGACATATTTTTTAAGTTCAAACAGAAAGTTTTTCATATTATCCAAGACTTCAACCAATTATAAAACTAAGGCTAGCTGTGCAAGTTAAAACCAAAACATTCTGTTTTACCATACACTTACATTTACAGCATTTAGCAGACACCTTAATCCAGAGCGACTTACAACTCATATAGTCTTACAATTCAAGCAATTGTGGGTTAAGGGCCTTGCTTAAGGCCCTGGATCTTCAAGTCAAGCGTCCAGTACCTTAACCACTAGGCTACTGCAGTCCCACACTTGTCTTGGCTAGGGTCCTAGAGGAAGGGTCATAACCTGAAATTCACTGGTTAGATGTACACCTTTCCATCACAGGGTTTAATAAACATGGCACCCACCCCTTACATCTGAATTTGAGCTCATTCACTGAGGGAGTGTTGTATTCAGCAGCTGGTACTGCCCACTAAGGCATTTGGATCAGCTAGCATTATGCAACATCATGCTAACACACATGTAGTACATTGTAAGCAGAACTCTATGCAGCAGACAGGATGTGTAAGAAAAATAGACAGGATGTGTAAGAAAAATAGACAAATGACCCCAAGCATCTTGACACATCTTATCTGAGGTTGTCTACCTGAAATACCTTGCTTTTAGCACTTGTTTGGTGTAATGCAGTTGTTACTTGGTATCAGTGTGTTGCATCAGACAGTCCCAGATGACCTCACAGCTAAAACAAAGGGAAAGTTTGGTTCAAATGAGGGCACTCACACATGGCGCTCACTTTAGTATAAGTGATTAGTGCTCCCCATTTGGGGAAAAGTTAGAAACCCTGTGTGGGTTTACTCCAGGTAACTCCAGTTTCCTCTCACAGTCCAAACACCTGTGTGTATATTACTTACTATAAATTGAGTTGAGTGAATATATGACTAGTCTTAAGATAACCTAATGCATAGACATAGCCTCATGTGTGAAACTGAAATGACCACTAATGCCATTAGCAATGCTAAATAATTCAAATAAACATACAAATTTCCTGTGAATTTTGTTTCCTACATTGATATCTACATAGTAAATAACACTGAGTAAAAACTATAATTTAAAATATATATTATACTTTACAGTATATCTAAAATTCTACGTGCACAGGCTAAAATAAATACATTTGAACATAATTTTGATAGTACTTTGCTTCAGTATTTAACAGCCATAGCTTGTTTACGCTCATCAAAGCTTGGCTTAATTATACACATGTTCCCTTCAGCCATATTATGTTCAGCCTGCTTTCAATCCTTGTCTTGCTTGTCCTTACTGTGTACCATTTCTGTGTTGCTTTTCTTTGTTTCAAATATGACTATACATCAACTGAGTTGTCCAGTTATGATAAAAAAGTGTATTTGGGTGAATACACATTTGTGCATATTTGTATAAGTTAGGTAGTATAAATGAAGTTAAAGGTGTAAATATGTACTTGGACTCTTTTGCAAGTTCAAATGTAAATTGTTTAGGATACATTTTGTAGGATACATAATAACCAGACTCTTCTTCTGCTTCCTGCAGAAACAATGCAGAAAATTTCACCCTGAAGCTGTGTTGTTGGTCACTGCAAGTTTTAGAGCAGCCCTTAATATCCTTACAGGTATTAAAGGTATTAAAGAATGTTCTAATAAGCAGGTAGAATTCCCTCACCTGTCCAATGCTGGATTACAAAGACTCTGATTTTGAGACAAACCCTGTCACATCTCTGGAGAAACACACTGCAGATGCAATAATGCTGAGCTTCAGAAATTTACAGCCCGGTAGACGAATTGCACTGATGCATTTCGCTTTTAAAAACCTCTCTGCTACAACTAATTTGCTGAAGTTTGCCAGGTCATGATAGCAACAGAAATGGGCTAAGGAGGGAATAAAGAGTTTAAAATCCTGCCTTATGACTGGCATATACATCAACACAACTGCCTCTTTTGTGTGTACACATATCCAAATTGCTGCAAGTTTGTAAATCCTTGTTTTGAAATAAGCCTTTCTTGGTTGATCCTGTAGCCTTAAATAAAACCCCTACTTTGGAAAACAGAGAAAGAGTTTAGGTAGTGACATATCCTGGCATACGGGATGAATAAAGGCCTGAATGACTTTGGCAAGGAGCAGATCGAGATGACTGAATCATAGCGTTCCTAAAACTGAAAGGTTTGTGATCAGAGAATGGACAAACGATGAACTAGTTATATTGAAACATATCACGTTTTGTCCAAACTGGCAGAAGGGCTGTAATGGCTAAAGTCATAGAAAAAAATGTAATGCTGCTTACAGAAGGAATGTGTCTCTCATAAGACATTTGTCAGTAGATAATTACTACTGTGGCAATAGTTACCCCAGAAGGTCTTGCAAATCATTGCTCAGCCACAACACTTTACTGGTGTGTCTATACTGTTTCTGTAAATAATATTAAACATAAGGACACAGCTATCAGCAGTACAGGTGATGACACAACCAACTAAATGCTCATTAAACAAATTCTTAAACACCAACCCGAGAGATCTTCGAGAAGCAGACATTCAGTCAGGGATCATACAAGAGCTGCAACTGCAATCCTTAAATTCTCATTAGTAAGAGTTAAATATAGTCCTAGCTACATCATACAGCAAAGTTAAACATTGGGACCACAAATTGTATCTCTACTAAGACATGTTAAAGGAAGGGCAGGCTTTCCACACAGCTCTAAAGATCATCAGGTGGGGATTCTGACCTCAGTCACCTGTGTCCATAAGGGTTTACTCCAGGTACTCTCTTATTATTTCAAAGTTATGCATTTAGGCTAACAGGTTGCCCTAAATTGCTCCAGTTTCCATGTGTATGACTAGTATCTATGCAGCCTTATATTATTCTATGTCAACTAATATTAATTGCAGGTTGTTTAGGAAAATAGTTATTTTATTATAATAAAATGGTATGAACAAGTATAGTTTACACCACGCTGCCTTCCTGGTAAGCAAAGTTTGAAGCCCTCCTGCGACAGAGTTGTCCAAACGAGTACAGAAACCCTAGAGTATAATTACATTGTGCATTACAGCTTTCAGAGAACAATCGCCACAGTAATTACATGGATGTCAGAGATACTGTGAGGGAGGCTGTGCTACTGTGGCACAAATAGGTATTGTGAATGAAGTAGGCAGGGAGAACCAGAAAGGGAATAGATGTGACTGAGAGGGGGGAAAAGCAGAGTTCTGGAAAGCTGGCCCCTAAGTGCAGAGGTCAGTGTAATAAAATGGATTAGATCTCATTAGGCTGCTATAGTATGTATGAAAAAAGCTTGACAAAAAAGTTTCAACATCATTTACAACCGTGTAATGAGATAACTTCAAGAATGTGATGTAGCTGCCCTGTCATATGCGGAGGTTAACACGTTCGATAGTTAGATCTGGTCACTTTTAGGGTTTGTTCCTCATGCAAAAAATTGGATGCACTGAAGATCACAGGAGCACAGCTGCTTCCACCATAACTGGAAGACGTCTGAAAACTCCACAAGGGTTCCTGTGCATTTTACTGAGGTTTCTTTTACAGATTGCTGGAGTGCCGCAGTGTTGGTTGACTTTCTGGACGTTTCGGCACACAGGATGATAAACAATTGCTTTCTCATACTTAAACATTGACTTAAAGAAAGGGAGCGTGCAAGAACACATTTACTTCTATTATATTTCCAATGTACATCTGTAATAGTTGGTTAGTGGATTATAATGCTCTAAATGTTATAGCAGAAATTAAGATCAACTGTAGGACTGTTAGCCTAGCGGATAAAGTGCTGCACTATGGCCCTAAATGTATCAGGTATGGACCTGGACTGTATCAGTGGTAAGTTAAATGCTGTATATATAAAACAAACTACCTATAAATCTACTTACAAAATGTATACTTTTAATGAAAGTATTCACTAGAAGGCTGGATAGTGGTATTTAATTATTTTTTTTAAAAAAACAGCTCACGAAATATTTGGTACTCCTTAATTTACAGTAGGGTAAACCAACACGTTTCTCCTTTTGTCTCTAATGGCGTCGTGCATGTAAAGCCCTTCAGCACTCATCCACCTACCTACCCACTGCTCTCAAAATACACCTGTTTTACAGTGGCAGAGATGGTGAAGGGGGTCATTTTCCTCACCATCACATGCTTACTTGTTCAAGCGCGACGATTCAAGTTGCCATGACGATTGTTAATGTATAAGTGCTGCCTTTTGATCCAGAAATAAAAACACATTCAGTAGGTAAAATGTTCTGAATGTACTGTTTGAGTACTGGCTTTATAAAAAAAAGCCAGTTATTTATGATGGAAAATAGTGTCTCTGGCATCCAAATTGCATGGTAACTTTGATGCAACAAAAGTTATAGCTATGCCTAGATTTTACATGTCTGTGTGCTGTGCTTTAATTATCTATGGTTTCTATTTGTATTTGTTTCTATTGGTATTGGCAATCTGCTATTTGGTCATGCCTTGTTTTTATGAGCCTCTATATTTATAGGAAACATTTCTGTCTCATTCTGGCAAAATCAAAATGATATCAGCATAATATTGTGACAACATGGATACCCTCCTGACTGTTTGTTGGGGCTTTGCATCTCTAAAGTGTATAATGTAGCCAACTATTAATTTGCGCTTCAATTCTCTACTATCTTTTAGTTTCAGCATCTTGTAGCACTTATTCACAGTGTGAAATAGGATTTTTAATTATTATAATACTATTTGTTATATTGCAATAGTAGTTACATTACATGTATATTGTATTAAAATACCATCGATGCTGTAGCAGAGTTCTTCTGAGAAATCTGACAACAGACTATGAAGTTATTCACCTTGACATTGTACAATGTGGAACTTCATTGTCATGAGCTGAACAGGACACTTGTTTGAGTAGAACTAACAGAAGACCTTTTTAACTTTCGGTGAAGATCAGAGACGTCATGACTCATAAGACAACGGCAAACCGTTAACCTTTTCTATTCAGTAACACATTAATAGCTGTGTTTTCATAGTTAGGGATAAATGTTAAAATGCTTTGATTTCTTAAAGAGTCACTGCTTTTGTCATTTCTTTTCCTACTCAAATAAATTTAGGGCAGACAATCTTCATGCTAAATCCATCCTCTAATTCTGCAAGAAGCAGAAGGTGTAAAGTAAATCCTTTATTTAATAAACAAAGCATGGCTATGTTAAATTAATAGTATTATAAGAACATGACAGAGCACGTACCAATAACCCCCTTTTGCTTAAGTGTCTCTGCGTGACACTTAATATATTCATGCCTGAGATGGACTGATGCCCTGTCCATGGGCAGTAATATTATGTGTCCTGTGCTGCAGGTTTGCTCACTTGTAACTCTGAACCGCAGTATGTGTGCATAAAAGGTATACTGCTCACAAAAATTAGTTGATATTTGAATTTGAAATATCCCTTAATTTAAGTGAGGGAATTATTAATGGTCGAAGTATTTAGTGTAACTGTTCCCCATTGATAACCTCTTACAATATTATACATGTAGCAGGCCATATTTGCACAAATTAAGCATTCACTACATTAATATTAATAATATTTCTAAAGAAAAGTTAAGGACCATGGAGACAGGGTCAATGCAAGCACATCCACAAGCATCTTAATCAGGAACCGCCACAGTAATAGAGAAACAAAGACCAAAGAAGGTAATTACAAGCAATAAGTGGATTTGCAATTGAGCTTTGTTTAGGTATGATTGCTGCCATGTCTAATCTATTTAACTGGTGGGGTTGGGTCATGTGTAGTATTAATTTTGGGTGTTACGCCACTGTTGATCAGGGTAGTATGGTGGCCTGGAAAGCCCAAACGCACTGCAAGTTAGAAACGTACTGAAAAACACAAAACACGTTCATCAAAATAACAACACGCGCTTTATTTAACAATGCAAGTTCAGAAAACAAATACAAGTTTTCTGAACTTGGATCGTGTTTTATGAATTTGCATTTGTTTTCTGAACTTGCATTGTGTTTGTTAAACGAAGCGCACATTTTTTCAGCTTGGAAGCTATTTTAGTAATAAGGATGCTTTATGAACAGTTTTTTTTTTTTTTGCTAGGATCTACTCCTCACTTTCAGGCAAACTCCCACAATTCTAACATGTTTTTAGATTTCCTGGGCAGGTCAAAGACTGACCAACACAATCAGCCAAAATGTTTTTAAAAGGCTCTTCTAAACTAGACCAAGATGGATAATAGCCTGGTTGGGTTTCTCTACAACTTGACACGTGGCATGTGCAACAGAAACAAGTGATAGCCATCTTTATAGCTGGCAAAAGTATATCAATGCTTGCACATATGATTAACAAATTATGGTACGAACAGAACAAGGGTGGTCATGGGCTACTGCCAAGTATATGGTTGTGGATTGGATGTGGTACCACAACTTGAGCATTGCTTTCCAAACCTCAGATGAAGTGGGTGGTAACCAGCTCCCCATCAATATTCCATTCCAGTAAAGTAAGCCACATATTCCTACAAGTCTGGTTTGCCCACCACAGACTGGAAACATAGAGCCAGGGAAAATCTTTCTGAGCTGTAATAATGTTCTAAGGATCAAAAGATAAAAACTAGAAAACTAGTTTAATCATTTAGGGTGCAATCTGGCTCCAGCTGGACTGATTTATAGTTCACAATTGTTTCCACACATTGGATAATCTGAATACAAGCTAGAATCAGACCACTTCCAAAAAGTTTTTTGTTTGCATGCCATTACACAAAAAGGGCACGGAAGAGATACAAAACCAGCTCTAATAGCAAAGTGAATATATACAACTAGCAGGGAACTTTGAAAGAACAGTGATTTTTCTTAAACTAGACTCTTTAGTCTTCACAAATGTTATGCAGAGACAAACTTCAAGGACTCCAAGCTCCACTCCCTTAATTAACACATCACTGCCACTATGAGAACTGTCAAAAATGCTAGCGTGCTGTCAAACATTAATGACTGAGCTGCACTAGTACATTGCAAAATCGGGACAGGCACACCATCCACACATGAAAACACAAAGCCAGTAAATACAAAAGGCTTCAACACTGGTTGATTTAGTACAAAAATTAAAACTTTTAGAAACAGCTTACCAGTTAGAGAATGAGGATGACTCCCGCTGAGGGAGAGGCAATGTAAACAAGGTCCTATGTGTTAATACATGGTTGTACATATAGCAGATCGAGCCAAAACATCAAGCAGACATACCATCAATGCTTCCTACAGAAATAATTCCAATAACTCTCAGTTTTTAGAAATTGATGGAAAACAATACAAATTTGCTAAGATCTTGTAATCAGTTAACTAAAGGCTTGCTGGTAAACCTTAGACACACATTGATAGTCATGGACCACCAGTATATTCATCATTATTATGATACTAATTATAATTTGAATTTAAATTTAGTTTAATTTAGTCTGAGAGCACAACACACCTCCTGAGATTTGCCTGTAAACATACATTGTGATAACAGTATCCAAAGCATGATTACGAATCGAACCAAATTACATATTGGCACACACTGGAAAATAAGCAGCAACCTTATGCTTTCTAAATACCAGAACTAAACCAATGAGTTAACTAATGTCACACACAAAGATAACCCTGCATATTGAGCAGGCTGAGAAGCAAGAGAGACTGCTCCATACAAAGCAGGATCTCATGAGCCACCAATGCCTGATGGAGCTTAGATTTTACAGCTTTTTTTCAGCATGTGGCACAGATATGTTAAAGATCTTTAACAAGATCTCTAAATGTAACACACATTAAAGCAGATAGAAAAAAAAATCAGCTCTAATGAATGACCAAGCATAAACTTTAAAATCAAACACAGCCATCCAAACTATAACAGCATACCAACAATTTTCAGCATCAACAACAGATGTAACTACCTAACCAAAGACAATTTTTCTTGCTTGTCTAAAGGAGCACCAAGTTTAATTCCAGTAATTCCAGAAGCAATCCTAATAAGGATTAAATACCGACACATTATAACATACAATCACAAAACTGACAACTGCAGCCAGAATGTGCAGAGGATGGCAACAGAATCACAACTTTTGAATATAATAGTATGTAAGTCAATGTGTGCCAAAGAAGAATTATACAAAAGTTAGGATTAAAGCAACACAGCATCATAGTAAGCCAGCGTTTCAATAGAGTTTCAGACAAGTATTAGGAACACAAAGCATGAGTATGACACCAGTGACCACTCTGTGTAGGCTCAAGCACACATGATGTCAGTGATCTCTGTTATGCTCAGCCTCACGTGTCCACACAAGTCCACAAATGCCAGAAGGAAACATGCCATATCATTTGATAGATTCATAGTGATATGAATGATCTGCAACATGGGGTGTAACAGTGTAAAACTCTTCATATGTTCTGCTGTAAGTTTTAATCACAGCTCTCATTACACCAACACTTTGAATTCCCTCAAGCCATTTTAGCCTAACAGTTTTCTGCTATTCCCACTGGTGTTATCTAGAAAAAGGAACAACACTGACAGAGTCAGCTTTGAAGAGAAGAAATAGGCTATCTCTATTTATTTTATAATTATGAATGTGTGTACTTATGCCAGTAGCCTGTTATACTATACATACATTTTAATGCATTTGAGATTTATTTATAGGTTACCAACTGTTCTTAAGTTCTTCTAAGTTTTCCAAATCATGTTATTTTTTTTATGTTTTGGAAGATTTACACATTGTCATAAATGACTGCAGAAATTGAGAATTGTCTACAACCATCACATATATTTCTATACTGTATTTCTATTGATAAACCCCTGCATGTTAATAGCTCTCTCTTTCTCTGCATTGTGATTTCAAGTTTGCCAGTTTCCAATGTACTGCAGCTTTTGCCAACAATAGTGATTTACTTTACTTGGAATACAGCAGTTGCACCTAAGTATTATCTTTAAACATAAAGTATACAACACACTATAAAGATATGTACCACTTTATAATTGAATTACTCAAACAATTATAAACAATGTTATACAAACCAGCTATGAAGCTCATGATTACTATGCTGCTCACAAAAATTCCTTCAAATTAACTGCTAATCCTGGAGGTTTGCATACACTGCAAAAATTAGGGGATATTCACAAAGTAATTTTTGTAATTAAAAAAAAAAAGTTTTCTTATCTTTTAGTTACAAATGGCTTCCTGCTCGATATGTAGTGCATGGTGAATGTGTTACAGTATATAGTGCACTACAGTGTAGTAGAGGGTCAGGGAGTAGAAAGTCATTATAGATTTAAAATTTTGCATATTTAGAGGTGAAAGAGCTCAACGTAGAGGCACAACTGATTAGAATAGATAGTAATGGACACTCTGTTTGTTATTTGTTAGATCTTTTGCATTTGCTTACTTGCATGAATAAAGCTGAATGTGACATGTCACTGTTTTGTCTGAACATTTTTCTCATAGGTAAGACAATTCTAGCATTTTTTTAATATTTAATATGTTAAGGTTGTTGCATACATTTTAAGTTAAAGCTTTATTTAAAAAACAATAATGAAAATCTACATTGATTTGGTTTGATCAGAAATGTTTAGTGGAGCATAAAGGTATGTAATTGCCATAGACCGACAAATATTTGAAAAATATCTGTAATTATGGAGTGACCTTATGTCGGTGCCAACAGATCGACTGAAATGATACAGACCCAGCCCCCACTGGAGCTCTGAGAATTGGGAACCTGCCACTATCAAAACAGAAGAAAAACAGGAGACAACACACAGACCAGAAACTGTAGAGCGAGCAATTACACATACATACAGGCTTACATCTGGAGTGATCCACTTTGGTTCATAACCAATCTCTAGCAAAGGAAGATCTACCTGTTACAGAGACATAGGATTTTACAGTTCAGTCCCTCATCATTTCAAGACTGGATTACTGTAACTCTCTCTTAGCCGGGCTTCCTCTGACCGCCATACGATCCCTACAGCTGATCCAGAATTCAGCTGCAAGACTTGTGTTCAATGTTCCCAAGTTCACACACACTACACC
>JAUZST010049118.1:17500-25140 GCA_034779995.1 Parotocinclus haroldoi | reverse complement strand
GTGTGTGTGTGTCTCTGTGTGTGTGTGTGTGTGTGTGTGTGTGTGTGTGTGTGTGTGTGTGTTTCTGTGTGTGTGTGTGTCTGTGGGTGTGTGTGGGTGTGTGTGTGTGTGTCTGTGTGTCTGTGTGTGTGTGTTTGTGTGTGTGTGTGTGTGTGTGTGTGTGTGTGTGGGTGTGTTTGTGTGTCTGTGTGTGTGGGTTTTAACGTAAGCACTGATTTATCAGATAAACCCAGAAGCTGCATCAAATATTTAAGGCTCTCCATTAAAAATGTACAGGTTTACACATCATGGCATCTGTTCTCTCTGCTCGGGGGTTCAATCCTCACCCCTGTACAGGGGCTCCTCACCCCATTTTACTTTTGGGATAAAGTTTTGGCACCCTGTTTAGGACAGATTACTAAGGCAAATTATCTGTTACGGCACCGTCTCAATATTAACGCTCTAACTTTAAAGGCTTAATAGTTAAGCTGCAAAAACGTTCTTCCTTCAAGAAAGAAATGAACGAAAACCTAACAAAAATGAGAAAGAACAAAATGATTGAAAGGAGATCAAAAGAAAGAAAGAAAGAAATTAAGAAAAGTAAACAAAGAAACATTACAGGAAAAACGAAATGAACAACTGACTACAGCCAAAAAAAAGTCACACTGCTCACAGTAAGCAACATTTATTCCGAATTAGCCGGCATTGTAACGGAACAATGGATTATCTGAAATGGAAATCCTGCGCCCCTCAGGCGCTGCTGAAGATCCGAATGAGGGTCCTAATTAAAACCTGAGGGACGCGGGATAAAGGAAGACATCAGATTTAAGGAACGATGAATAAATAACCACAAAGACATGAAACAGCCTTTATTTCTTAAGAGCCTGAGTCTGATGGAATGGCTGATGACAGAGGTGCCTTCGTTTGATTTAGGTCGGACTTCACGTTAGAAAATGTCTCTAAAAATATGGAAACTTCAAACCAGTTGTGACCCACCCGATCTAGCAGTCCTCCCGCAGAAGCAGCTGCTGCATCCGAGGAGGAAGCACAAAAGTGTTTATCCACATGAGCCGCGAGTTTCTTCTTGGTCTTATGGGTTTTTTGTTATTTAGGCGTTGTTATATAACAACGAGAAAGGGGAAAAAAAAGAAAAAAGCAGCCTAGATCCATCATAACAGTGCAATTATGCATCATCATAAAGATCAAACATTCGTACAAACCCAAGATCCAGGAACTCCTGCCAGATAGAAACGAGACAAAAAGTGGAAAACTCCTGTAAAGTGGAAAAGAGAAGAGACCCAAGAACTCCTGCTCACTGGAGAAGAGAGAAAATCCAGGAAAAAGAGAGAAGATCAAGGACCTCGTGCTAGACAGAAAAGAGACAAAAACAGGAACTCCTGCTCACTGGAAAATGAGAAGATCAAGGAACTCCTGCCAGATAGAAAAAAGATTAAAAAAAAACCTGGAACTCCTGTCCAGTGGAAAAGACAGAAGATCAAGGACCTCGTGCCTAATGAAAGAGACACAACAACCAGGAACTCCTTCCTGATGGAACAGAGACAAGATCCAGGAACTCCTGTCCACTGGAAAAGAGAGAAGATCAAGCAATTACTGCCTAATGGAACAGAGACGAGGATCCAAAACACCTGCTGGTGGAACAGAGGCAAGATCTGGGAACTCTTGCCACATAGAAAAGAGACAAAAACCAGGAACCCCTGCCCAGTGGAACGAGAGAAGATCCAGGAACTCTGGCCTGATCGAACACAAGAACTGAGAACGGAACGGCGACAAGACATAAGATGTCCTAGCAGATGGAAAAGATCGAGGAATTCTTGCTGGTGGAACAGAGAAGAATTCCAATGCACAGAAAGAAGAAATCCCCCCCCCCCACACACACACACACACAATCCCGATTCCTTGTGGGATCCACGTGGGATTCCTTGTGGGATCTCATAAGCCGAGTCTGGGGCGGCACAAGCAGATCAGGAATGTCCCCACGCCACACAGATGCTAAAGTGTGACAGAAGGATAACATGAAAATGAAATCAGTCTGGTGGTCAGGACGTTTTAGAAATGTTTCTCACGTCTCTCACAAAGCTGCATCAGGACATCATGAGTACACAGCATTTGGTCAATTAGCGGCAAGTCTGCATGTTGATTTTAGCTGATAAAGGCGAGTCCATACGACGGCAGCTGTGGCCTAAACCAGAGATCAATCTTCTGTAGGAAATGAGATGGAAACACGCTTCAAATCCGATAACCTTTAAGTGACCCAGCACTGTTTTATCGATTGACCAATGAACGTATTTGCTTTCTGATTGTAGCCTTCATGAGACGATTCGGAGGCCGGAAAGCAGAGGCGAATCACATAAGAACATGGAAAGTACAAAAATATCGGGACTCCCATAGAAACTATTTAAGGGCTCACAGGGCCGTACTTTTTGTCCGATGCGCTTCAGCTTTTCCAGTCTGATTTAGAGACTTGGGAAGCCGGTGAAGGTCGTTTCTGGAACGCGAGAGGACACTCACATGCCGCAGGATCAACCCAGGGATTCGTAATTCATGGAACCCAGGTAAACTTGCGGCCCGTCCAGCCTCCCCGACCTCAAAAAAACTATTAAACTTCAAAGCCAAATACATTCACGTAGCGCTTTTTAGAACGGAGCATTTTTTTAAGAGCAGATTTACAAAGATCCAGTCCCAAAGCCCTACCTGGGCAAACCTGGGGTGACAGTGGCATGGAAAAAGTCCCGAAATCCACGACCTGACCCGACCAAAAAGGGACCTATTTGTGCATCCTCGCACCCTGGTAGCGCGTGGACTGGAACTGGAACCGGTACCGAAAGACGAGCTTGAAGAGAAAGCAGAATGTGTAGTTAGTTGTTGTTAACGAACACAGTCGAGCGAGACTCCGGCAGCACTAACTGTGACAGAATAGGTCACAAAGAGAAGAACCACAAGGTGAGACGGTCAGACGTGACAACAGCAAGGCACCGAATGGACTCGAACCCGGGAAAGTCTTCAGGGCGTCGACCGTGTGTGTCTGAAGATGATCGGAGCGTGGGTATCACACGCAGTACATGCATACGAACGATGCTTAAAGTTTGCAGAGCCACGGTGAGAGCAGCGAGCGTGATGGAGAAGCTCGAAACACACACTCACTCACTCACTCCAGATTAATTAAGTGCGTAGATGGAGGTACAAGTGCACATTATCGAGGCAAGAGACGAGCCATCTGCCGCTAGCTCCAAGAAATGCCAGCGAATGAAATATTCATAAACGCGCACTCCTGCAAATTCCAGCCCGAACTATATGTGTGTGTGTGTGTGTGTGTGTGTGTGCTGGTAGCAGAAATGCACGCTCCAGTTCTGCACTTTGCGAAACCTCCAGGCCAATTAGTGCAGGGCCGCACCAGCGCGCGACCTCTGGCATAAAGAAACACGTCTCGGTTCCACAGTCCAGAGCTTCCACTTAACACAGTGTCCAACATCTTATTAGGGCTTCGACAAGTCCTCGGTAACCTCAGGAGAGAGGACCGTAACCGGTCCGTATCCATTACACACCGCCGTTAAGTGCTGCATTAGTGTTGGAGCTTAATAAGTGTTTACTGCGCTAAGCTCAGGAGGATCTGAGCACGGAACGCGAGCTTCACCAAGCATTATGACATCCAGAAGTTCTCCTTCTTTCCTTCCTTCCTTCCTTCTTTGGCGCAATTTAAATCGCACGAATCGTCAGCTCCTGCTGTGAAAAGCCTGGCCGGGTGCTACACAGACACAACCGGCCATGCCTGAGGGAGGGTAGGCTGAAATGGGATCATCTGTGGCCGCTTGAGATGTGTTCGATGAGCACAGCACATGAACAAAGCGTGGATTTGTGTAGGGGAGCTCACTGGTCCGGACGGTGGTGCACGGGATGAGAGATGATGAAAAAGTGGGGAAGGGAACCAAAAACGCTGCGTTTCACACCCAATTTGGAAAACTTTCAGAAACTTTTCAGAAACGAATTAAGCTGCGCCTCCGATAAGATCTTCGATTCAGTCGATCCATTTAGTCCTCGTGGCGTCGAATAGGTAACTAGAAGCAACGACGTGGTGAGGATTCAACGCTTCGATTCGAGACGGAATAGCTCATTTTTCCCAAATAACACATTTCTGGAGCAGAGGACACGCAGAACAACAAGTATTGAGAGGTGTGAGGGCGCGAGCGTGGCTCACTTCATCGTCTGTTTGTAATGAATCTGTTTGCTGACACGTTGACGTTCTGCTGACTGGCAGCTCATCAAATCCGCTGGCTAATAAAGGCTGCCCAACGGTTCCTGACTTGCCAGAAATCTGAACTATTTGTCGTTTTTAGCCTAACGCGTCGTATTTGAGGAGATGATGGACAGCTGTAATACTTTCAGTAACCATGAAGCAGCTCTGATCCTCGGGGTCACGTCTCAGAGCCGGTAATGCCTTTGGGGACAGTTTGTCTCTTCGATTCGCGTTAATAATTCACGGTGACTTATAAAGATACTCTCAGAAACGCTTCGACCCGATTCGCGCCGCCACCAGCCCCTGTGATTTATACCGCAATAATATTGTCCTGAAACTGGAAAACAGGTTTATTTTGGTATTTACGGTAGGCCTGCTTCTCCAAGAATTACGGTACTTCATCACAGAGTGCGCCCTCATATTGTTGTCCTCCAGGAAACGGAGCGTATTCTTCCAGCAAATGGATAAATAACTCCTGCTTTCACGTATAGGATATTTTTATTGTTCACCCCACTTTCCAAACCACTAAGTAACACGTTCCCGCAACTTCATGGCACAGCGGGAATTACGTCGTTACTTTCTTCAGCCCCTTAATCAAAGGTGCCAGCCCAGCCCGGTGTCTCGGACCTGGTTTGTACGATACGGCGTCGAGGTCCAAAAAGATTCGGTGGCATCGCATGATTCTGAGGAAGCACAAACAAGCCCACGTCCTCACTGGTAGCTGTCGCGGCACGGAGGAGAATCGTTCGGTGTGGGTGGGAATTGGAAATAACCCTGGGAATATAAGAACAGGAGGATCTTGCACACGCGGGCTTATGCAAGAGTCTGGAAATGACAAAAATCACTGCTTCTGTTGGTTTCAAAGCAACGCGGCACGCTTCAGCCTCGCTAACCCTGATCGGGGTGGCGGAGGAGGGTCTGGAGCCTAACCCACAGACAAGAGAAAGTTTGGACGGGAAAGAGGAGGGTAAAGAAAATGGGTGGAATGAAAGCGTGTCCATAGGCACATTCCAGATGATTTGTATTATTCATTTTCCTCTTATCCCTGGGTCGGACGCTATAATTGGCTGTGCCTCTGGTAGGATAACCTTTGCCTAAATTGCACTGGAACTCCACCTGGGACTGGAACTGACAGACAGGGAGCTGGTGCCGCGGGCACAGACACACTCTGACACCCTTTAGTGAAAGAATGCCTCTCACCCTGCAGTCCCTCTCTTTGGAACCGGGGTTCTGTCCTGTCCAGGGCAGGCAGACCAGAGGTATGCAGTGCTGGAACCTTTTCACAGTTCAGTACCTTAGATGTTCTTCCAGCACAGTCTCATTATTGTTACTGGTGCTTTTCTTCTCCCAATGAAGCATGCACTGGAGAAACCATAACCAACTGGACGGTTCATCAGGGGTGGCCAAAAGCATGCCAGGCCACCTTTTAGGCTTTTTAGAAGAATCAAACGCAGGGCCCTGCTCGCTGGACTTATTTGTAAAGCCCGATAAACTGTGTGACCCAAGTGAACTGTGCAAACACACGTCCACAAGTGGCTTAAGACGGTCAGAATTTATTACCCGGCTGGTAAAAAAAAATAAAAAAGGGCATGAATAATTTAGCATGGGTCACAGACTGAGATTATAAAACAACACATTTCAGTCCCTCCATCGTTCCAAGTGTTTCATCCAGCTCTTGTTTTCCTCCACAGAGCCCGAAAGCCGTTACGGCTATCCAAACAGCCAGCCTGTTAATGAACTGGCTAACCTTTTATGTACGCCGCTGGATCAAGAGGATTATTCTAAACATCACATATCTGCACTTCATTAATAATTCACACTAACTGCCATAAAGCACAGCTGCCTGAGCATCACAGTTCCTAACACGGATGAACTACAGAGTGCTACGATGCGAGAGAAAGACCTGGGCCGCTTTAACCAGGGACAAATCGTTAGGGCCAGGCGACTGGGACGGGGCATCTCCTAAAAAACAAGCACTTTGAGGTGCCAGTATGAACAGGGACAAACCCCTGACTGGTGACAGGCCGTAGAGGCGCAAGGATGTGCAGGAATGACGAATCCCGTCCTGTACGGACACGCGAGACAGAAGGGAGTCACAGGGACGTTATTGACGGAAGACATCGGAACTGGACCCTGCAGGATCGGAAGAAGATGGTCTGGTCCGATGAGCCCTGTTTTGTTTTCCGTCATTTGAACCCGAGGAAGTAATGGCACCAGGGTGGGATGAAGGCGAGCTGGTGAAGGTCTGGCATTCATATGAGTGTTTGTTTGACCTAAGCATCGGCATCAGTACTATATTTCCTAACAAAACACAACAAACGAATACCAAAACTTATACGAATGCAGCCGGTTGTGTGTTGTTTTGGAAACTCAAGAGGCTGTTCGCTCAAGAAACGGCCAGAACGGTCCAGAATACCGTACGTAAAGCAATACCGCTCCGTGCAGAGGTCCTGCGGTTAATAAACGCACTTCGGAGCAAGTTCGGAGCACATTTGTAACATGCTCTGCTCTCGTATTCTCCAAACACTCCTCCAATTAAGGAGGAACTGCCTCCAGCTCAACGAAATGCGGCTCTATTATTAGGACATAATTACGTTTGCTAAAGGCCATCCTCAGACGTTCGCCCAGCAACTTCGGACAGGTGGTTGCCATGGAAGCGGGCCCCAAGATGCCCTTACTGGAAACTTATTGCGGAATTTGTTCGTAATTGGAAATTGGGTGGCTGCGCCCGTCGCTCGTGAGGACAGCCATCGTTATTCGTTCGTCTGAGAAAAGCCCCACATGAGGCGAGTCCATCGCTTGTGACGAGCAGGGACTTGGGCGTGTTGTCCATCGGGGTGGCACCATCGCAGTGATGGCCACAGGGCTGGTCGGGGTCAAGCAAACAGTGTGAATCGTCCAGGCACGGCAGTGGTTCTGAGGAGAGACGGGGGGAATACACTACTGCTGGCATTACACACTTATTATAGCATTCCTAGTTTTTGAGAACCTGCCCATATCGGCGCTCCTCAAAAACAGCCTCGAGCTAATGTTTTCTACTCTTTCAGTTCTTCAAATAAAGGTTCGGCTCAAAGCCAAATATTTTCGCACGGGTCCTCACGAAGATAGGTATACAGGCAGAGGCATGGCATGAAGCAGCATGCATGATGTATCGTGTCTTTTGTTCTCCCGATGCTTCAGCCGGCACTTTGGATCTGCTGCGGAGGAGAAAGTTTGAACTTGGACTAAACCTAAAAAAAACGCTCTGGAGAATGGAAAGGAACGAGTGTAAGGTCGTACAGAAGTCACTGTTGGGTACAATGGGTCCTCCAAGGGCACTCCGTGATGAATCTGCACTGAGATTATCCTCCACCGTGCTACCCAGTTGGGAGCTCCGAGTCTTCAAACCCCGTCTCATGCAGAGCGATAA
>JAUZST010049118.1:0-12500 GCA_034779995.1 Parotocinclus haroldoi | reverse complement strand
ATTTGTTATAAATAGTCAATAGTCATCCATGTACCTGCACTCTTGTGCAAAAGTTTTGGCACCTCTGGATAAAAGCTTCGTTTTGTTTATTTTTAAACTAGAAAGAAGTAGAACAACCCGTTATGGAACGTGTTATTACAAACATGCAATAAATATATAAGTATATATGTCAATAAAAACCGAGCTTTTGAACGGGGATGTGTGTGTGTGTGTGATTTACATAAGGGTTTTAGTTTTATATTGGAATAACAGAAGAAGCAGCAGGTAGCAGAGATTTTACTTACAGTTCAGCTTCTTCTTCTCTCTCTCTCTCTCTCTCTCTCTCACACACACACACACACACACACACACACACACACATTCTGACACAGGCAGGATGAATTGCAGTGTGTGTGTGTGCGTGCTCCTGGCCACTCTTTCTATCACCTTGGGGGCTCGAACCCGCTCCTCTCCGGTACAGGACGAAAATGGAGCTGCAACCTCTCAGGTGGACGCCAGTGTTAGCGGAGGGCACGATGCCAACGTCCGTGCCAGCCTGCATGAGTTACTGACCAGACTCATCTCCAAGAAAGGTACACACACACACGCACACGCACACACAGGAGTTTAATAGATATATTAAATTAAATTAATTATTTAGAAAATGTTG
Source organism: Parotocinclus haroldoi (assembly GCA_034779995.1). Taxonomy (NCBI): domain Eukaryota; kingdom Metazoa; phylum Chordata; class Actinopteri; order Siluriformes; family Loricariidae; genus Parotocinclus; species Parotocinclus haroldoi. The sequence goes on along the minus strand of JAUZST010049118.1, from coordinate 11,851 downwards.
TTGAAGTTTTTTTTTAAAAATGACTTAATATAAGTCACACATCTATAAAAATGTTTTGACTTTTTTTTGTATTTATTTTTTTATATAAACTTTATATTTTCAGATTTTTTTTCTTGCTGTAATAAATAGGAATTGTTTTAATTGAATCATTTCCAACAATGATGTCTTATAGCTGCTGATTTGATATTATGTGAACAATTCTTTTTTTAAAATTTCTTTATTTTTACTTTGCCGCACGTCATTTTTTAATCTATCTGCATATAGTTTTCTCTATCGGAGTTTTTTATTTTAAAGAATTATAATTACTATTTAATATTAGGATTGAATGATTAGTGGAAACGATTATGATTTTCTTGCTTTTATTTCACTCACTCTATTTTAAATTACATTTCAATTCTGTGCCTAACGCTACTCGTTTATTCCACCAGTTCTTCTTACTCTTGAAAAACCGCAAACTATTTTATACGATTATTAACTAAAACTACATTTTTTTATTGTTTTAATTGTAATTTTGTTTTAATCTTTTCGGGTTTTACTTGGGTACGTTTTCCGTTGCATTTATTTATATCGTTAAATTGGTTTACATTATTTATTTATTTTTGTTATACACATTCTTCTGTTTGTTTTCATGTGGGGTTTTTTTCATACTTTTGGCAGTTCTCATGTCTATTGATTTAACATTTATTTTCATTTATTTACACACTGCTTTAGATACTTTCTATTTTACAGCTTAATTAAGTCTGGTTTCTTTTATTTTAAAATATTTGAAATTACCCTCTTTTGTTGTTACTGTTTTTATTGGATCATGATTTTTTAAATAGAATTAATTATTATTATTATTATTATTATTATTATTATTAATAATAATAATAATTAGAGACGTAATTAAATAAATAATTCTGAAAAAGTCAAACATTATTATTGGTCAGAATACATGTATTTGGACTGTGGGAAGAAACCGGAGTACCCCGAGTATATATATATATAAAAAATTTTTATAAAAACTATTAAAAAATTAAAATTAACATTCAGCATGACGAGAAGAGATCTGAAATAAATTCTTTACGTTTTCAGACTATTTTTAGTTTTATTTATTGATTAAGTCTAGATTTAAAACGCTCCCATAAGGCCATTTGTCTTTATAGATTTTTATATCATTTTATAGTAATTAGAAATTGATTTTTTTAGAATTAGAAATGCTTTTTTAATTCTTTGATTCAAAAAACACATTAAAAATAACATGGAAATTCAGCCACTCCTAAATGACAACGTGTTTTATTTTTAAATTATTAATGCAATTCCTTTCATATTTGGATTATTTTTAGATTTTAATTCCATTTATAATTATCCTAATATAATTAATGCGTAGTTTACATGCCGGTCATCTTCCTATAAATCTCACGTAAAAGCAATAACGTTCAAATTTATATGATAAAATATATATATATATATAATGTAGCAGGTTGAGGACGAAGCTGCTAGATGTTTTATCTGCGACGTTGTGCAATGCGAACGTGTGTGCGTGTGTGTGTGTGTGTGTGTGTAACTGAATTCCTTATAAAAGCATTCATTAATGATTTAATGTGTTGTGTCTCTTTGGTTTGGCAGCGTTCTCGTTCCTCCCGTTAAATCCATAATGAATAATTCCTGCACCGTAACGACCCGATAATGATTTGGGCTTGTTTTGTTTGGACGGAGGGTTCGGATCAGCTTCCAATCAGATCTCGCTTAGCTTACGAACGTGAGCGTCGTTTAAACGCTTGCACACACAGCGCTGTTAAAGCTGGCGGCTGTTTCCGAGCACACGCTCGCAGGAGCAGGCCTCGACAGGAACCTCAAACAGCTGGGCGTGCACCCGAGGGCTCAGCAGCCGGTGCCACGTCGGGTTTCGGCTTCGGTGGCGTGTAATTGCCTTTCCTCCCGGGGCGTAATTCCCTTTGTTCGCCCCAGTTTGAGCGTGCTACCGTAATCTCGACGAAGCACGATTGCAGCAAGCGCCATCGCAACAGACCAACAACAGTAAACACGGGGTTGCGTGACACACGTGCAGCGTCTGAGCCCAGCGTTTAGCACTTTAGCTAAGAGCGCCGCTCGACAATGCGTGTGTGTGTGTGTGTGTGTGGGTGCAAAGCAGAGCGTGGGCCGACAAACAAGAGCTACACAACATTTCACAGAAAAGAGCTATTTGTTCACGTTCTAATAGACACACACACACACACACACACACACACACACACACAGTGTGTGGGATGTGTGAAATTCATGTGGTTAAAAGACTCCCATCTGCTCTGTCCTATCACAGGCCCGGTACCGTCTTCTGCCCCCTTCCCACTCTCACCGCCCTTTACACCGTGAATTTGCAGCCGAAAAACCGGGCGCGAGGGTTCACTAACTTTTTCCTCTTATTTCGTAGCCTTAGCGTTTAATTCTTGTCGAAGTGTTTTGTCGAAACGTGACGTCGCGAGCGTCTGTGCGTGTTTCCTTTCTTTCCGTTGTTTCTTATTTCTTTCCATCTCCCCATTCTTTTGTTTTTATTTCCTGTTTCTGTCCGTCTACGTTTTTTGTTTTGTTGTTTCTTTTTTTAACCCACTCTTTTTGTTTCTTTAACTTTTACGTCTCGCTCTCCCATCTCCTTTCCTTTTCACGTTTTTTTTTTTTTTTAATTTTATTTCCGGTATTTTCCAATCGATCTGTATTTCTTCAAATCTTTGCTTTGACGTTTGCTTTCCAACATTCTGACATTAAAAATTTACAAACGCAAGGATTTCCCTAAGATCCTAATTAGTCTGTGCACATCTGGGCAGTGGCTCGGTTAATTAACGGTTAATGAGATGTTAATGAGACGGTGATGAGAGCTGATCCGTCCGAATTTTGTTCCTCTCAGCTCTGACTCTCAGACTGTCAGACCCACACCGGGCGTCGCTGTGATGGGACAGAGTTACCGGCGTCCCGGTGGAATATAGATTCAGACGTGGTAGCTCCACTGCTGATGTAACCTGGTGTAACGGTGGTTTTATTTACTGATCCTGACAGCCACAGCTGAATCCACCGAACATGAATCCGTGGAAACGTATGGGATATAAGATAGTGGATTGGAAAGCATATGGTTGGGATATAAGGCTTAGGAGATGGACTAAAAGGCATATACATTGAACATAAAGCATAAAGGGGGGTATAGGGGTTGGGGAATGGATTATAAGGCATACAAATGGGATACAAGTGTCAGAGAGCTGAATTTAAGGCACATAAATGGTATACAAGGCATTTAATCAGGGTATCAGAGTTAGGGAACAGGATATAAGGGTAATATGGCATATAATTGGGGATATAAGGAATACAGATGGGATATAATGGTTAGAGAATGGATTATAAGGAATATAATTGGGGATATAAGGAATACAGATGGGATATAATGGTTAGAGAATGGATTATAGGGCATATAATGATGTAATAAGAAATACAGACGGTATATTTTAGTTAAGGAACGGATTATATGGCATATATATGTTATAGAAGTGTTAGAAAATGGGATATATGGGTTAGGGAATGGATTATGGGATGGGAAACGTGGAAACAAGGGACTACACGGCATACAAAGAGGCTTAACTGGCAATACGGTGTAGAAAAAGGGATATATGTAAGGCATACGAATGGACTGGTTTCCACTGGTTTTATCCTGTAGCGCTCTGCAGTGCCTCTAGTGGTCAGTCGGTTGTTTTGTTTGGTCAGTTGGTCATTCCCTAACACGAAACCCTTTCTCTGTTCTCTTTCAGGTTCTGTTCGCCGTAACTCTGCGGTGAACAGCAAGGCGAACAGCCTGAGCTCCAGCCACCGGATAAAAGACAGGGATTACCTGGGCTGGATGGATTTCGGTCGCCGGAGCGCCGAGGAGTACGAATACTCCTCGTGAGGTGCCGAGCTTGCCCCGCCGCCGTTCCAAATAAAGAATCTATTTATTTCTATTCTATTTCTTCTTACGACGATCCTGACGATGTATGTATTTGATGTACATTTGTTTGTAAATTGATTTGATGCAATATACACTCATGCCAAATTTTTTCAGAATTGTCCTCGTTGTTGTTTTTTGGTTTTCGGTGCTCGCTCTCCGTTGCGTGCCGGTCGCTGAGGAAGAGCGCTGCTCGGTGTGTTTCCAATAAATCAGGTCAGCGTTCGCCTTTGGCCTCAAACACGGCTGGCTCTGACGGTTTGTCCATCAGAAGCGTCACACACTCCACTGGGATAAACAGAACGAGCTTTTAAGGCGGCAGGTACTTTAGGGCAGAAGGTCCAGGTGCACAACTGCACAAGTGCCTATGTAGGTCAGAGAGACTTTACAGATTCAAACATGCTTGCAAGGTTTCAGATTTAAAATTGAGCTCATAGAGCACACAGAGCCGGGACGGTGGATAGACGGAAAGGAATGGAACCTTACTGGGATTTTCTGAGATAGGGTCCATGAAAAAATGTCCTACAAGCAGGGAGAACCTCAAGGAACGACCCGCAGAAGGATTAGGTGTACACTGTTCCACAAGATCTTGGAGAACGAACCGACGAATAAAACGCGGAGGGTAAAAAAAAAACAGAGTTTTGGACGTTCTGTTACGGATCGTATAGTGTCCATATCGGCGCTGTTTAAGAGCTTATCGGGGCTCCTAGTGGTGTTTTACCTTCGAATCCATAAAGCCGCAGCTCCAGGTCAGTTCACCATTTCCCAAACTAGAAAGCAGAAAGATCCATTGCCGTCCTGATCGCGTGACATCCCGGCTCCAGTGAGGTGTCCAATCTCAGCCCGTAGACGTGCCAGACAGCTCGGACAGCTGAAGACAAAGTACAGCATTTGGGCAGTGACAAATCAATTTTTGGAAATGGGTTTCACATGGAACGTCTTCGTCTGAGAACGTGTGAGACAGGAGGAAAGAACAAAAAAAAAAAAAAACACAAAGAGCTATCGGCGCAATTATTGAATCCATGATTCATCCACGCCATATTTACAGTCTGCTGACCTACACACACACACACACACACACACACTCATCCCACATACACACCCGCATAAACTCAGAGAGAGACAGACAGTCGAACAATGCTGCAGGTTTTTTTTTTATCTGGAAGCTGAGCACAGAATCGGCCTGCACCCTCTGCTAACCTTTAATAACTGACAGATTGAATCCAATAGGAACAAATGTTAATCTCATCAGTGTCATTACAAAATAACTGCCAGCATATTGCGCCAAATTGCCTGCTTATTAGATCGGATGATTGGCAGCGTAATTACGTAGGATTATGCCGTTAGCTCGAGGCAGCGACAGCTTTACGGGAATGTGATTCACTATCGGAGCTTATCTTCAGACGAGTGTGTTTGCTCGAAGCTTGTAAAGTGACAGTTACACAATTCAGAAACATACGGATTCACGGATACATTTCTCCTCCTCAAGGCAGAGACGGGGACTCGCAACTCCAGTCCCTAATTTAGTGGCTCGAGGCTTGACTCAAAACCAGGCAAACGGACTGGACTCGGTCCTAGACGGGTTCCTAAACGAAGAGACTGGAGACCAGGCTCAAAGGTACACACCAGAGACTCAAAACTGTTCTAAATCCATCCATTATCTGCCGCTTAATCCACACGGGACAGCGGGCCAGACGGCGCCCGGCCGGCAACTCTGGGCGCGAGGACAGGAACAATCCATCGTAGCTCACACAACCGAAGGGCCACTTTAGAGACACCCATGAACCTAACACGCATGTCTTTGGAGTGTACTAGGAAACCGGAGTACCAGAAGCGGGGAGGACATGCAGACTCCACACAGTAAGGACCCAGGCCGCCCCGCCCTGGGATTGAGTACTGTGTACTTACGAACGACCCCCCAAAAAACCCTGACAAAAGTGTCCCTTATATTCATCTCATTGCAGACAGTATGTGATAAAATGATGTATTTTAGTTCATAAACATCCAATCTTACATTCAGGCCTGCAACAGTCCACAAAAGTTGGGACGGGAACAATTTGGGGTTAGCAATGAGTTACCAAAGCTAAATCACGACGTGATTTCAAACAGGTGAGTATAAAAACGCAGCTCGGAATATCGTGAACCAAATGTTCCCAGATTTCAGTCTCTGAAGGAGCTCCCGGCTTTGTCGCTGCACCACGAAGTTCACCCAGGGAGCTGTTTTCGCTCCCAAACTCCTCCGACCTTAGACGTCTGCGAGCGAGCGCCTGGGCCGCTTTCGTTTCTTTTCTCAGATCAGGCCGAATCACGACAACCTCGACAAGCAATTACTTTTGGTATTTCATATTCTCGTCCGTGACGCAGGAGGCTACGTGACGAGGAGCTGAAGAATTTCACTTTCGGAAGACCTAACGTATTTAGAAATGAAGCATGAAGTAAACAGGGCAAGGAAGCTGAACGTTTATCCATGACTATTTTATGATGAAATGCTGAAGGACCCTGTGAACACAGCAAAAGACAGGCAAACGAACGACGTTTAATAGTTCAGTGAAACAAAGTTCTGACTTTAATCAAACTTCGTTCGTTACTGAAGCGCGAGTCGATCGAGGATCTGTTTGTCTTGCCAGCCTTAGACGTCTCGGACACTAGTCTACCACTGTGGCCACCTGGGTTCGAGACCTGGTGGCCCTCTGGTCATAACATGTACTTACGAAAGAACTTAAGTGTCGGATAAGTAAGGTTTCTTCCTTATAATGTTTAGGCATTTTCCTCGCCGCTGCCACCCTAGGTTTGAGCCCAGACATGGGAAGATGAGCTAAAATTGTAAAGATGCTTTCAGACATTGCATACACACTCCTACATAATGAGCGAGATTAAGCTCAGTAAGCACAAAGTCAGCTCTCTTAACCCTTTAGCTCTTTGTAGCTGACATTAGGGCGTGAATTTCCACTCAATGAACGTCACATCCCGTGTCTTTCTGGTGACGCCGGTTGCCTTATTGTGTTAAGAAGGTTATCTCTCTAAACCCCTAAACGTTCAGGACTTGCAACAGAACTCGCGCACAAGTCCGGTCACGATGCTGCTGACTCCAATAAAGACCTCGAGCTCATCTAGAATGAACAGAAATAAGCAAGCAGCGCCCTCTGGAGGAATGAGGAGGCACAGACCGCAGGGTATCGGTTGGTTAAAACGGGCCGATTTTATTGCAAAGCAATTGCTATTTACAGTAAATGTCATTATTGCACACTCACCCTTCATCCTGGACCAAAGAATGGAGGTGGAAGGTTTAACATAATAAATTAACTCTACGATATCCGATCTAATGCAATACGAGGCGCCCATTATTATAAACACTGAGAAATGGGGTAAAAACGTGACGACTAATCACCTACTCAATCCAACAATCATTTCCTTAATCCAAACCGATATCGATCCGATTCACTAATACTTTTACGTTGCCAGGTCTGCTTGTTTTAAAAGATCGTGGGCATGTTTTTACGAAGTCGCATACAAATGTCGGGAGGTGCTTTTGTTAACCCTGTTATTCATCTACAAATTCATCCATCAAAACATGACATAAATCCTCTGCGATTAACGGAAATGACTAGGGGATGCAGGGGATTCAAATTGTAAACAAAATGCTCTACTGTGGCTTCACCACATCTTGAATTGAAAAAAAAACACATTGCTTTTTTTAATTCTGCAGAATAACCATGAACACTTCTGTAGGTGAGGATGTCTTTCCGTTTTGTAGAACTTTATTTCTAGCTAGCATTCATGCGAGGACTAATGTGCACAGCTGCACGTGTTTTAAAACGAACGGAAGCTCATAACCACCCATCGGCACCATGGATAATGTTTAAAGTAAAAACATTTACACCTAGACCCCGTACTGGCTGCTTTTAGCCATTGCCGCTAGACGTCAACACGCCCGCCATATTGGTCCAGGCAAGACTGGGCTGTAATTATTCCGTAGTATTTCCTTTTTGCCTTTTGCTCGAACATGTTTAAGTCGTGCCGCTTTAGGTTCTTATAAAAATGTAATAAAATCAGCAAATTAAATTCAAATCGTGACAATAATAAACCCAAAGGCAGTAAACAGTATAGCACAGCAATAAAACCAGGCTAATGAATAATAAAATTAACAAAATAACAGATGAGCGATATTAACTGTGCTGTGAACACTGGTATAGAAATACTTTAATACAGTAAATAAAAGTGAGCACTACATTATATTATGATTATATTACTATTTATACCACTATTCATCTATTACTAATATTGTTTTATTCTGTTATATTCTTATTAATTAGACTAGAATCGGGCATCTTTTGTCCTCCAATCTTTGGAAGGTTATAAGACGTTGCCTGGACCGATACTGCGATGGCGTGGAGACACGATCCCGCGGCATTCTGGGTAATAGCAGCACTACGGCCTGGTTAACGTTCATTTACGGTGCATTAAAATCTCCTTCCGTTGGTTTAACGCTCGATGTTTTGCTTCTACGATAAAATCTATACACAAGCACATATATGGACAGGTCAGAGAGGGGTGGGGACTCTTATTTTGTGTGATTGAATTAGGCATGGTGTGCAAATTGGCTACGTTTTATACGGCGTGATTCGCTATTTATAAGGCTTCTGCAGCAGATCCCGTTAGATTTATAGCCTTCTATTTCAGGCTAGTTTGCTTGTTAAGCTTCGGGGCCAGGAGCAGCTCGTCCCCTTGTGGGCCTGGACCCTTCATGGCCATGCTGGCTCCCACCACGGCTGGGTAGCTCCGATTGCGCCGTAATCCGTCGGTCGTAAACGGTGACCCTGTCCTCCTCAACCCGCCCAGCGGCCCCAAAATGGGACGTGACCCTGAGATTCCTGCTGCACGTGGGCCGGCCAGGCCCAGGCGCTTCAACTTATCCACCAGGTTCAGGTTGTACACGCTGACGTCGGTCTGACTCTCGCAGTCCCTCGCCTGGGCTTCCCCGGCCACCTCCTTCAGAATGGACCGCGCCGGTTTGGAAGCGAGGAAGTTCTCATAGGACGGACTCTTAAACGAAAAGTCGTCCGGGTTCTCCTGATCGGCGGCGTGCGGGCTGGACGTGTGGCGCGCGGGGCTGTTCGGTGGCGTGGACGGTTTCTGGGGATCTGGAGGGGACGACGGTGGGAGGACAGAGGTGGAGAAGAGGGCACCGCCGCTCGCCCGGTCCCAGGGGTGCGGCTGATAGACGGCCGCGGAAATCCCGCGCTCCTGCAGGAGGCGCACCAAACCCAGAGACGTGCTGAAGGTCTTGGTAGAGTCACGCAAGTTGGTGAACGACTGAGACTGGGAGAGGCTCAAGCGGCGGGGCGTGCAGGGCGTGGCCGCAGGGGTGGAGCGACGGCTGGATGACGGAGCATACGAGGACGTGGGTACGGGGTTTAGGCTGAACAGATAATCAAATATAAATGAGTCATTCGGATGTACACACCATTCATTCGGGTTTTCTTCCCAAACCCAGGCACCCCTGCTCGACGTTTCTACTGATCTGAAATACACCCCGTTCCCACTGCAAGGACATCTGAGGGTTCAGAGCCTGCCCCTGGCAAGGTGTGAGCTAACGGGGTGATTCCAGATGGGGAACTGTACCTTCTGTACCATTAACCTGGCCTGGACCATCAGGAGGACACAGCCTTGGCTTCACAATGGTACCAGGAACCAAATTTCACTTCCAAAACCAAATCCAGACCTCACCTTGCCAGAGACAGGGGTCAACGCAAGGTCACTCAGCACTGGGACGCATTATTGTAGGACATTAAAGCCGAAAAAAGTGTAGGAACTAAAAAGGAATGCAAGGTTTCCAATATTCCTGCATTTAGCACTCCTGATAAGAATAATAAAACTAAATCTAAAACAATAATTCTTAATAATAATAATAATAATAATAATAACACCTCTCACCTCGGAGTGACCCTGGTGACCTCATCGGATGGGTGGAGGATCCTGCAGGTGGTGAAGGTGTAGGTGGAGCTGGTGTGTGCCATGCATTTACCCGGGTAATACACTGCCAACCGAGCACAGGCACATGTGATTAACCCTGACTCGACCGGGCTACCGTTTGCCAGAGTCACATAGAGAGATTTTTAAAATGAGCACCACAACGTGGCCAACCTGAGAACTCAGAGGAGGCGTGGCCCGTACTGAGGCAAGGGGAGGAGGATGCTGAAGTGGTGTGGCCAAGGCCGGTGGTGGACGGGAGGTTTTGGAAGTACTGCTCATCCGGTTCGTCCTCCTCGTAATCGCTGTACTGATACACCTCCTCCAGGTCCAGCTCGAGCGGGCGGAAGCCTTTAGGGACCACACCAGGACGGGCGTCCAAAATCCCACCCAGATTGGGCTGCGCCAGCTGCTGCCAGTGCTGTAACGTGGCCGAGCCTGGCACAGGGAAGTTTAAAACGCTTCAGACACTTCACGTTTGCCATGTCAGTTCATAAACACTCACGGGGCAGAGGAACAAACTGACCTAACGCCTTTGGGAGAACATGCAAACGACACACAAGCAGGGCTCAAGCGCCATAAGGACACAAGGAACAAACCGAGCTGGAAAACCGTTGAGGAAACCAATGCTGTGCTTCAGTTGGCCAGCAGATGGCGCCACATGCCAAGAAAACTCTAGCAAACCTACGGGGCAGGTGCCCAGGTGGCTCAGGGTTACAATGCCTCACAGGTCTCTCACCTTCGAGAGGTTTGACGATCTGGAGTTTGTCAGGAAGATACGGTCGGCTCTGCCACACCCCCAGAGACATGATGCTCTCACCAGGGATGATGCCGTGATGAGGGGAGTCACGGTTTCGCCTCTCGCGTTCCCCCTCAAAGAAACGACGCTCGCTCAGGCAGTTCTGCCGGCGCAGAGAAAGACGCCGAAGCGCCACCTTCAGGTCCTCTGAGCCGGACCTCCTGTCCGGGACGCCCGCACTGGAACGCAGGGGTACGTCAGAAACCTTTCCTTTTCAGTCATAAAACCATTAATGAAGCCCTGCCCACCTGCCGTCTGCAGACCCTGCCTCCAGCAGCATGCACCGTGCCCGGTTATCGAGGGGGGCCTCATCGTCACCGCCGCCGCCGCCGTCCGACGGTGCGTCCCTAACACTGCAGACGGTCTGATTGGAGCCCGGGATGTCAGAGGAGGGCGGAGCTGGCAAGCGCTGTCTGACAGACTGGTTGACGTTCTTGACCGTCTCAAACACGCGTTTGTGCCGCACCCTGTAAAGACATGGCAAGCGTCAATTAACACCCGTTTAGGAAAAATAACACTCTTAAGAATACCACTTCTTAAATTTAGAGTCCAGGAAGAAATAATATTTCGGAAGTCCGTAATAAAAACAAACTTTAAAGGTTTTCTCTCTTAAGGTACTCTCCTGAAACAATGAAGATGGCATTTGATTATTATCCGGGGATTTTTTTCAGAAGAAGAACATTATTTTGAACTTTCTAATGTGTGAAGCCTTGTCGGGTTGTGCCTGAAGGAGGGGAGGTAGATCATACTGTGACAGTGACACCTGCTGGCCCTGTGATGTACTGGCGAGACAGAAAAAAAAAAAAAGCTTCATACGTTTGCTCCTCATGTTCGGGGTTCTCTTGACTCAACTCTTTCCTCATGGTGCCCTCAATTTCAGCAGCCAGAGAGTCCTAACACACACACACACACACACACACACACACACACACACACACACACACACACACACAGAGTTTATTATTTTTGATATGGATATGAAATATGAAGGCATCTTGCATGTTTAAGACGGTAGTAACTTCAGGCACGGTACTGTACCACCTCTTCTCAATATATAAATGTGTGTGTGTGTGTGTGGGGGGGGGGGGGGGGGGGGGGGGGGGGGGGGGGGGGGGGGGGGGGGGGGGGGGGGGGGG
>JAUZST010049107.1:0-25141 GCA_034779995.1 Parotocinclus haroldoi | reverse complement strand
TGTGTGTGTGTGTGTGTGTGTGTGTGTGTGTGTGTGTGTGTGTGTGTGTGTGTGTGTGTGTGTGTGTGTTGTGTGCGCCCGTGCATGCACGTATGTGGAATTGGGTGTTCCTAATACTCTGGCGCTGCTGCCGTCCCGAAATGCAATGCGGCGTGACGTAAGTGCACATTCCGTATACAGTACAAAATATGGGTAACTGTCCGGTATTTAGCCACAGTTACAATTTTAATAGGTACTCATCAGATTACTTGAAGGTATAACTTATTGAAGTCTGCGTTATTCACTTTGAATTTTAAAATACATCGCTAATTTCCCATAAGCCCCATGATTTAAAACAAAACGCAAAAGCGCGAAGGCACCACAGTGAGCTTTGTACGTTTTGTAGTTGATCTATTCACACACAACACGAGAAGATGGAGCTGATACACAGCCAGGGCAGGAATGCGTTTTTCACCTGGAAATTCAAGAAGCATTTCACATTCATAGAGGGTAAAGGAGAGCGCAATATTACTGTACAATGTAACCTCTGCTTGCCGGGAACAAAGCTACTTTCGGCGTCTAAAGACTCCACTTCTAACTTAAAGAAACATCTTGAGGTAGGCTTTATGTTCGTCCAGCTAAAGTGGATTTATTGCTGGTCAAAGTTACTTATAATATTGATGGGAATAACGGCTCGTTGAATGGAATATCATTTCTCCTTTCCTTATAGAAAGCCATTCGCTAGTGTTTATTTTTTAATCCATTTACTTATTTATTTACCTTTTATGGGGTGGAAATTTGGTTTATCTGCTCAGTAATCACCAGGAAAATAAAATGGTGAGATTTAGATCAGATTTAAATATAGAATAACTTTATATGTGTGATGGTCCAGGGTCCATATCCGACCTAAGCCAAGCTTCCATAGTTGGGTCCTTAAGCAAGGCCCTTAACCCACCATTGCTTAAAATGTAAGGGTATTTGCTAAATGCCATAAATGTCTACATGTGAAGCCCAACTCAAAAATGCCCCACAGCAACATCTTAGGTGTCAAGTGCCTGTTTGAATAGATCATTTATTTACTTATGAATGACAATATAATTGTATGCAGCTACATACAGAACACAGATCAAACTTAGGATCGCATAAATAATTGACTTTGAAAACCTAAGCAGACAAAAAGGCAGTAACATTATAATGCTTTTCCATAAAGTCTGTATACCTGGCTACTGTCACTGGTTGGAGGAATAAAATTTGCTTTTATCATAACAGGTTCAAAAAGAATGTCAATAAACACGTCATGCAAGTGCTAAATGACTGGATCATTCATTATCTTCTCTCTCATTTCCACACAGCGTAAACATCAAGCAATGTACAGCGAGTTTGTGAGGAAGAAAGATGTCAAAAGAGAGGCCTGTTCTTCAGGGGCAGTGCACATCAGTGCTCCCATAAGTGGAGCCAGCCAAGTAACTTTTCAGAGTGGAAGTGATACAGCCAAATTTGAGCGGGGTGATCCAAGACAGGCCCTCATTTCAGAAACCATTGCCAAGATGATCATCTGTGACTTGCAGCCTGTGCAGATTGTGGAAAACAAGGGTTTTCGCGAGCTGCTACATCTCCTTGAGCCTCGTTATGTCCCAGAGCCAAGCCATTACATACAGCAACAACTCCTTCCTGCGTACTCGTACCAAGTACAGCTGGCAGCCAAGCTGGCTCTATCAGGATCCGAGTCCTGCAGCCTCACGCTGGACCTGTACAGATGCACAAGGGATGCTGTATCAGTCGACAACAGCCCTGGGTACCTGGGTGTGACATGCCATTTCTTAACCACAGACTGGCAGATCAAAACAACACTGTTATCATGTTTACGTCTCTCAGATTACAGGGACACACAGCACATGCTCAATGAATTTAATGAGATCTGTCATGCCCATGGCATATCTGGCAAGGTGTTTCGCATTGTAACTGATTCCTCACATCATGATAGCCATTCTGCCTTCCATCTGCCTGGTTTTTATCATCCTGGTAATGGTGACGTGGAAGGGGAAAAAGCGGAAGATGGTGATGAAGAGATTAGTACAGGGGTAGCGGGTGTTAGCGGAGCAGAAGAACATAACCCTTTATATCAGTGCCTAGGCCAGGATAGGGTCGACTGCTTTGCCCATTCACTCAGTCAGTGCATTAGAGAAGGACTCCATTCCTCTGCTCATATATCGAAAACTCTCACCAAAACGGCTTGCTTCTACAACTATGTCATTACTACTGTGACTCCGGAAAAACTTCGTCACGTGTTTGGTCCAGGCATGACAGGCAATGGACAAAACCTTTCCGTTTTAGGGAGGCAATGGAACACCCAGCTTAATACAATCCATCAAATGCTTGAGTCAATAGATTTCCTGGAGGACATAGTAGACAGAAATGATCTGGCTCTGAACAGGGCGGAAAAAAACCTGCTGCATGAGCTCGTTGAGGTCTTGGAACCCTTTGAGGAGGCCACAGATATGGTTCAAGGAGACAAGCATGTGTCCATTAGCCTTGCCCTCCCTAGTGTACTGGGCTTACGTAAGCACCTAGCAGAGGTCGTAACTCACCACTGCCCTGGGCTTGTATCTGGACTGACACAGGCTCTTGACAGGAGACTAGCTGGCATCCTGGAGGACCCTCTCTATGTGATGGCTACAGCCCTGGACCCACAATTCAAGCTTTCTTGGAGCAGTGATCGTGACTGGCACAAGCAGGTTCTTCTGGAGGAAGTGGGAAAACATACTCTTCCCATGAGTCCACCAGAGCCCAGTTCAGAAGGTCAGCCAGCCCCATCAAAACGGAGTAGGTTGTTTTCTTTCATCAAACAAAGGCCAAACATGCAGGCCAAGAGTATGGAGCAGGAGCTGTCTGCATACCTCCACGAGGAGCCCACTGACGAGGATCCGCTGCAATACTGGAAACGCAAGTCTGTTGATTTCCCCCTACTTTCACAAGTGGCCAGGAAAGTGTTTACAGTGCCAGCTACAACTACGAAAGTGGAAAGAATATTCAGTTTGGTGCGCAACACCCTGAGACCAGAACAATGCCGACTCATTCCAAATGATTTAGACACTCTGATTTACTTAAAGGCAAACTACAGCATATTATGGACCTAAGCTAAGGTTGCATGTACGTATTTATAATGATAGCTTTTATAGAATTTATTTAACAAACTTCTTGGCTATGTAAGTATACAAAAGTATAAAAACAATTGCATTAAATAAATCTAATTATAAGATATAATAATTAAAGTAGTTCAGATATACTACTACATTTACTGCTGTAGTTTCGTGGCATGTTTTTGCATAACTCAGTCATAAATTTTCACCTCGTTTTTCATTTTCTTTCAAATCAATGTTATGGCATTTAAATACAATAATTGCAGAATTTGTGTCAAGCAGAAACTGCATTTCTGATTTCTTAGTGGACATAAGAAAATTTCTAAACATTGGGTCTACTACATAATAAACTTTTAAAACCTGCTTTTCTTGGTCCATGTTTCAAAAGATTGGGAGATTTGTGCCTAGCCCAGAAGCCACAGGATGCAAGTGTACACATGGAACAGATGCCAGTCCAATGTAAGCCTGTGCGATGATCCCTCTGTCCCTCAGGGCACAGACAACCTTGTAAGGGTACAAGAACAATGTGGCAGGAAATCTAGAAGCGATTTAACTTGTAATGCTGCAAAATATGTCTCCCCTAACATTGTATCAGATAATGTATATTTCTCAGTTTGTCAATTTTCAAAAATGTTTGGAGGATAGAGCGATAAAAGATCGGACACTAGTTTGATCCTGGATGGCAGATACATTTTTTAAAAATATAAAATAAAAAAAAAACACTGTAAACTCTGAAAGACAAAAAAAATTGCATAACTTGATACTGTATAAACATTTCGCTATTTAAATATGAGCTTGCCAGACAAAAACAAAAGTCACGTTGTGTGTTTAAGGTTGTAGTAACTTCAGTCTCAGTATGCAGGTGTCACTGCATAAGACTGATCAGGCTATGAATACATGCATGGTGTGACAGGATTCATAGGCAGTACATGTCTCAGTCGATGTGTAGAAAATGAGTATCAAAGCAGATGTAAATGATTGGTAGAAATGACGCCTAGCATTATTCACATACAGTTGGGAATTAGATTAATCTGGCTAATGAACACGTCCAGTCATGAATAGTACAGCTTTTGGGTCTTTTGCCCACATTAACTGGACAACTTTGCAAGCAGGTGTTTTGTGCCACTTTGCTCCATAAGTATAGAGTATGCAGTTCCTGGAGTGTTCTGTGTAGTATTGGTTGTGAAGGATCTACATTAATGTGATCTTTGTTTTCAAGCCTGAAGACACACAGGCTGTCACTGTTTAACACAATTCAGACGAGAATTTCTGTTGACTGTTTTTTTTTTTGTCAGTGTATCCTCATGACTGTACGCTTCGGCACACGTGCAAATTCAATTACTTCTTTTACACTTTTCTCGGCATGGCCAAAGGCAATCACTCCTTTTTGCCAATCAATAACGTCTGCTTTGTGACCCATTTTCCACACATCCAATGAAACATTTACTGCATTGTACCAAGTCCCGTGGCAAACGTCCACAGGTATTTATAGTCTTATCGGTCTCATGCAACACCATCTACTTGAGCCTGAAGTTACTACTACCTTAAACACGCAAGGTGACCAACTTTATGTCCGGGGAGCTTATAAAGACTGAGTTCACGCCTCTGATACTCTGACTGTGGAAGAAGAGCATTCCTGTTTCAAAAAGGACACATTGTCTGAATGTTTAACGTAGCTGCCCCAGACAATCCAAGTTATTATTGTGAATATACTACTTAGTTCACAGGCTTCTGACAATTCAACAGTTGTGTTCCCTACCATATTAGGAAGAGTATGTGAATCCATGATTAACAAGATTAGAACATTTTTTCATGGAATCATGAAAAGTTAATTGCATATGAAGGCGATCAATAAATGTCTTTCTGAATTTGAAGGGGGGCCTTAGCCTTTGACATTGAAAATGCATTTGTTCGCCATCTTTATTGTTAGTCTTTTGTTTATGAAAGCATTTTTAAAGTTATGTTTTAATCACCAGAGCTGATGTGAAATTTCAGCAAATGCTGTATAAATTGGTTTAAGGTGAGATCAATTTAATGAGCGCGAGGGCTTAAGGGTACTCCACAGGATTAATACTAAGTTGGTACTTTGGTGTACTGTATGATTATTGGTGGTGCAAGTACCTCTGGAACACAATTTTCCCAGAATGACACTGGTCAGCTGTGTACGGAGCTAATGTATTATGGTTACACAATAGGTTAACTCCTCAGAAGAGAATTCCTTACAAGAAACTACACACTGATACATTTTAAGCAGGTCATTTGTAACAGTGAATTCACAACAGGACAAGTTGGGAAAAGTTCAGATATGAGCATGTTTGACTAAGTCAGGAAAATGCCAGTTTCAGGAATTCCACCAAGTGGTCCCTCGCCACCTCTGGCCTCTGTGCATCGCAGGTTTTCAAAAAAATATTAATGGAAAAAATATATCGCGGATTTTCACTGTTTCACGGGTTCTTGTGGAACTTTTACATTAAAAAAAAAATCACAAAATGTATAAAACTATATTAAAAGCATTAATTCTAACAATGAAGGAATGTTATAAATCATAAAATATTACGAT
Organism: Parotocinclus haroldoi; assembly: GCA_034779995.1. Classification (NCBI taxonomy): domain Eukaryota; kingdom Metazoa; phylum Chordata; class Actinopteri; order Siluriformes; family Loricariidae; genus Parotocinclus; species Parotocinclus haroldoi. The sequence goes on along the minus strand of JAUZST010049107.1, from coordinate 19,462 downwards.
TTACAGTGTGTGGGATAAGATTTACTCAATGTGTAGGATATGACGTGCTGTAAGCTCAGTACGGACGGAGCATGTGTGATACGAGAGTGATGTATGGTGTGTTAAGTAAAGAGAACGTTTACTTCAGGGATGCTTTATTATTCAACAGTTAAAAATAGCGTTAAAACTACAATATCGTATTTACTCAGATGAATACTCACCAAAAATGAGAAGTAAGACTAGAGCATCGCCCGTCTGAGTCGCTACTTGCTGACATGACAAGTTTTTGTCTGTGGTGTTGTGTTCGCTGTTTGTGAAAGTTTCATTATAGCCTGAATTCATTCAAGCCCTACGACGCCACCAAAACGTTCTGCGAGTTCTACGGCTACAATAGTGTCTAAATACTTAAATTAATATAGCGTCCCTACTTTGCGTATTTTGGTTTATCACGGGTGGTCCTGGAACGTAACCCCCGCGATACACAAGGGAACACTGTATATGTAATTTACTATGTACTTATGTAATGTACTTTACTGGGTATCAGGATTTTAATGGGGAACATCAGAGTGCATTTTGCTTAAATGCTTCCCAAAGGCCATAATATTGAAATAGTTTTAATATACAGTTGCGTATTCACTCACCAATACAATGATCATAAAGGTGTATAATTTATTGTATGGCAGTTGGTGTGGAAACAGAGCGACATGTTCCACCATTTCTATTTTCCTCTGTCTGCTGAGTAATTCATTCCATAGCCAGCTACATCCTCAACTGACATGGATGATGGATTATAGTGTTACTCGGGGAGAAAGAAATATACAGTGTCCACTGTCATATCATTCCAGGCCATTGCATCTATTGCTGAGTACACAAATACTATCACTAGGCTACAGTCGCTTTTTATTAGTAACACCCAACTGGTATTAACATTCAGTGGACATTTTTTCAGGTTCACCAATCATATTGTTGCACATTGTAGACTGCAGAGTAATTTGAGTGAAAATTATTAATATTCTGTAATTGGTACATTTTTCTATTGAAAAAAAAAAAAATAAAGAAATAAAAAAAACCGTAATCTTATAGATGTAATATGCTCAATTGTTAATAACAGTTCCTTGCACTTAGCTCATAGTATGAGGCTAAATATTAGCCTTGCTTTATGCATAGATCTACTATAAGGTGATGACTAGTAACACCATCGATATTTAAATTATACTGTATGTCCATGTTGTGGAAAACACAGAATTTGCTCAGTCATTCACTCCTGGACAGGGTCACAAGAGAGCTCTTGTTTAGTCGGTTGCACAAATAATCTAAAACACGTCTTTGGACTGTGGGAGGTAACTCACGCTGACACAGGGTGGACCTAGACTGCTCCACCTGGGATTGAACCCAGGACCTTCTTGCTGTGAGGTGAGCCACCTGACTAAGCCACCATGCTTCCCTGAGCAATTGCTGTTCTTAAAAAATACAAGTTTAAACCCTCAAACTTTATATATACTTTATTTAACTGGTTTTAATAATTATGAAGGCGGGATCTAGTCCATCATTGGCTACCGAAAAAGGTGACTGATACTTTGGAGCGATATGCCTGCCCACTGAGTAAAATCCACATGCAAACTGGGACAGAACAAGTCAGCTGTAATGGCGAGCGCCAAGCAACTACAGGTGTTCCTACCACATAGCGAATATTAATACATTAAAACATAATCCACAGCTTGGCACAGGGTAAAGATGAAAACTCTAGCACAAGGTAGTATATATAGAGGAAATGCTAGGGCTTTACCACACTACTTACCAAAATAAGGTACCTGAACAGGGGTCTGGAGGGGGTCCAGTGCTGTAGATCTGCCACTGTGTACATTTTAGCTCCAACCCTTATGTAACATACTTGTTGAGTGTTTCCCTGCTATTAAAATTTGCAGTAAAATAAAGGTTTGTCCATTAAACTCCCATACACAACGACTGTTCATAATTACATGACAAAACGACAAAAAGTATTAGAATATTATATACTCATAGTTTTTAATCCAGCTGCATTCTTTATTCATTGTTGTAAAAAGTGTTGTATGGCAGTTACAGACATCATCATGTAGACAGGTTGTTTTTATTCTATTTTTATTACACCCTCTGGTACCATGGGTAATAACTTATTTCCTGATTATTTAATTCAAGTTTATGAAAATGGACATGGCAAAGAACTGATAACTTACTGGCCTAGTTGCCAGAGTTGACATTCATTGCATTCAACAGGTTTGGGGTAATGATGTGATCATATTTGACCTAATCATGATCATAAGTACACAAAACTTTTTTTTCCCAAATTCAGTGCAGACCCCACCTTAAGGATCGAAGAGCACATGAGGAAATCAAGCAAAGGAAATCTGGAAAGACTGACCTCCTTTGACAGTAGATTCATTAATGAGCTGGAGAGATGAAATGTTGTCATGTGAGAGAAATGGTGGATGATAGGAGGCAGATGTATTCTATTCAAGCAATAATTTAATTACTCATTACTCAACTGATTATTTTTTTTATTTCCCATCTATCTATCTAGATCTGTTTGTTGATTATATCCAGCACTAACTAATATCCAGCATTATAGTTTACTCCAGAGAAGCATTATTGGCCTGGCCTTTATCTGAGCATCTCTTGGTAAGTGGAAGGGGGAAATATACTTTGGATAGGAGCTTGATAAGACTGGCCAGTTCTTTCTCAGATTCCTCTGGCAGGTATGGCTTCCTCCCAGATACATACTGTAGTCAGAGCCTGCAACTTTGCTATTAGCGCACAGTTGAAAAGTGGTTCTAGGAATGTTCCAAACACAGGATTGACCATTGCCATGTGCCCTCTCTTGCCTATCTCCGGATACTTATTACACCCTTCACTATGTTCTGCCTCCAGTGGTTGTTTTGGCCTCTTCCTTTCCACATCTTTTTATTCTATTCTTTTGTTTTGTAATTGTATTTTCTATTGCAAAATGTCTGTGAACACATTGTTAATAAACATGCTGTTTCGTCTGTAAGCTGACTGAATTGGTTTATTACTAGTGATTATTGAAACTGAATGAAATGCTATATCATGCTCATATATCACAAAATTATTCTGATATTATTCTGACTTTAGGTAACATTCTGCCACACCCACTTTATCAACCTCAGAGCAAACAAACTTATTATATGTTGTAGCAACAATAAATATCAGTATTATTCATGGAAGATATATAGTATATTCTTTTTTCATTCCATACATTGGGAACACTTCAGATTATTTTGTAAATCAAAATATAAAGAAAAATGTATACTTAAAAAAAATTCTTTACAACTTTATTTGACAACTGTGCACAATTCCTCTGTGTTTCCAATTCTTCTGCTTTCTTGGTTTTGCCTCGGACATAGCATTTTTGACGTCACCCCACAAGGTTTCTATCATATTTTGGCCCTTTGACCAAAAAGAGCAATCTTACTTTAATGATTCCACAAAATGTTTCTCCATTTCTATTTAGGCCATTCTCCTATTCAGCAGGTCTTTTCTGAAAAGTGAAAATTCAGACCATCCTTGATCTGCCTGGAGCTGATCATTGGCTGGTCTTTGAATGGTCTTTGCCATTCTGGCTATTCTTCTATCCATTTAAATGGTTTTGCTTTCCATTTCAAAACACTGGATATCCTTTAAGCTGAGCAGCCTATAATTTTATACACTATACGTTTTCCTCCTATAGAATCCACGTTTAATCAAGGTATGCTGTTCTTCTGAACGATGTCTGGAATGACCCATTTTGCTTAGTTTTCAGAGAGAAATGCATGTTCAACGTGCTGGCTTCATCCTTAAATAAAGACACCTGTTTTGACACCTGTTTTTTGACTCAGATCTTGTGAAGCATGATCATGTCCATCCATCCTAACTTCAAATACGGTGCAGCTGTCCTTTCCCCTATGTGAAAGAGCACCTACGTTTCCACCCCCATGCTTCATAGTTGGGATGGTGTTCTCATCTTTCTTCCTCCTCTGAACACGGTAAGTGAAGTTAATAGCAAAAAGGTCTATTTTGATCTCATCTGCCCTTCTCCCATGCCTCCTCTGGATCATTCAGATGGTCATTGGCAAACTTCAAATGGGCCTGGACATTTGCTGGCATGAGCAGGGGGACCTTGCGTGCCCAGCAGGATTTTAATCCATGACCGTGTAATGCGTTACTAATAATATCGATGAAAATTACAGACCTCTCCATTCTTTGTATGTGGGAAAACTTGCAAAATTGGCAGTGTATAAAAAAACAATATATAAACACACTAACAAAAACGTAGGGAATATTTCAATATATATACATAAAATCTGAACAGTGGCAATGTATTAGGTATTTATTTGTATTTGAAGAGTATTTAGGAAGCAGACTGTGCACTACTACACCTTTTTCTTTCAACTCTCATGTAATTTTATCTTTAGCTTTCATCTCATTCTTTAATCTTTCTTTCTGTATTTATGTGAAGCATTTTTTTCAAACTAAAATTTCCCAGGAAACACTTTCTTTTCAAAGTGTTATTTGGGTAAATGTAACAGTAAAGGTGGCCCTCGCCTCTGAAAGAGAGGCTGAATTTCTGTCAAGTACCATCAAACACTTTTCTGTGTATCTCTTATAAAACACCATTACTGTCTGTGATTCAGTCTCAGTGGAATACCAAGGGTGAGCTGACATTTAGCTGGCCATGTTGGGCATTATAGCTTACACTTATCCTGGTAGCAGTACCCAGAGGCTCACTGACTCATGCTAGACTCAGGGCCAAATATGTTTATTAATAAACTTTCACATGTATGTGTGCAAACGTCTTTAATACCCAGACAAATTGGGAAGTCAAATAAAGAGATTTACCTTTCTGTGAATGTCAAAAAACATATTATACTTCCTGTCCTTTAAAAAAACAAAAAAAACATGCTGTCAATGACCTGTTGACAGAAATAAGGTCACCAATGCTATTCTTGTTGACGTAGAGAGTTCAAAATAACAGTGTATGTAGACCTCCCCCCTTGCTGCATTATCCTAGGATCTTTTTATAGCACGTGAAGAGGAGAGCAGCTGCCCCTCTATCTGTATTTTCTGAACACAGGAATCACCTCTACAAACTCACTCTCTGACTTTAGTCTCTGGCTTTCTGACATAAAACACATAACTGTATTCTCCAACCAGCTCTGCTAGGTATTTGTCATGGCAGATAGAAAAGCCACCAGCAAAGTAAGTTTGGCAAAAAGAAAAGAGAAGAAAGTGGAGACAAAGACTGAAAAGGATATTGAGAAAAAAATGGACAACAAGGCAGAGAAGGAGAAAGTAAAGGAGGAGAAAGTAAAAGCTAAACCAGACCGGGCAGAGGATGAGAAGCAAAATGGAAATGGGGAGGTAGCCCAAGGGGCACAAGCTGGTGCTGAGGATGGAGAATTCCAGCTGGAGCCTATGGAGCTACCTCCATTTGAGATCATTGTCGGGTAAGGAAAGCATTACACGTGTAATGCAATTTCAAGTTTACTTGTCTCAATTTTGTTTGTTACAGCAAAATATACTGTAGAGCAGTTATAGCAACATGCAACATTCTGTTTCTGTTTCATTATATGCAGTGGATTCTAAACAATGTGACATTTGAGAACTTATGTTATATACTAAAATAGAGTTTAAACTAAAAAAGTTTGTAGATATTTTATTAGTTTAGATTCATGCCATGGAACACGTCAAAACGTGATGTTAACAAGAATTAACACAGTCTAAATTAACAAATTATAGATTGGGTATACGTGTAATAAATATTGCAAACTGCCCCAAGTCCTGGTGTAATGGGTAATTTAGAGATGCACCAAAATGGAATTTGTGACCAAAACCAAACAAACTGCAGTTCGTAGGTTTTCATTAATTTTGCCTTTTTTCCAAAAGTGCATAAACTGAATATACTAAATGTGTTTTTGTCTTTTAAAACATAAAACATTCTACATTATAAAACAAGTGTCTTTTTAAAGTAGTTTGTACCTACATATGTATAAAACCCAGTTGCAGGACTATGTGGAAGGCTTCCATTAAATAACTGATTTACATTGCACCCGCTGTGCCGTGTCTCAGGTGTGTAATTATGTTAATGTACTTTTTATACATTTATATTAATACTTTGACTCTTGCTAGTAGTTACCAGCTAAATGTGCTAAACCACATATCTCATACAGAAGGTTCACATTTTCCTCTTGTCAGTGCTAATATTAGCTTCTGTGTACATTGTATCTGTTCCTTCAAAAATAAGCCTTAAGCAAAAAATTCATTCAATGTAAACATTTTTAAAAGAAAAGATCTCATTAAACGGCAAACACTTCAATACAGACTACAAAATTTGGCTAGCGTTTTTGCTGACAGCGTAAACAAATGGCTACGCAATCAGTAACAGTAGTATGAAACTCAGGGTTTCATTTTTGAAGTAAGTGGGCAGTAAGAGCACCCACTAGGTATTAAGACGGACCTGATGAAGCTAAAAGGCATTCAGATCAAGATCTCATTTTGTTCAATTGTTCATTTTTATTTCTTTAAAAATATGCCCCCCAAATGTAGACAAAAATTATTATGGCATTTGAATTGGAAACCTTTGGCTATGGTACTAATTTGTTTATCATTCAAAGTTAAAAATTGCATTTTATGGTGCATAATGCACACAAATGCATGTAAAATTTGAAGAAAAGTTTAAAATAAATATTTTAAATAATAAACAGCAGTACTACTCAGAATAATAGGATTTCTTTCGCTAATGTTACATTACAGCAAAACTGCCAGACCTGATCTAAGTCAGATCTACGTTGCTATCTGGATGGGACAGGTTTTATTTTGGGAGTGTGAACCTTTGGTCCCCAACTGCTACAGGAATGGAACACACAGAGACAATATTTTGAATAGTACATGATACACATAAGCGTTGTATTACCAATTACTGGCAGATACTTTAAAGCAGTGGTATTCAAACGGCAGATTTAAATGCACACGTGATCCCAGACCATTTATAGTCTAGAATCTTTCAAATAATTAATTAATAATAATTTATATAATAATAAGGCCATCTTTTGGCCTTCAAACATCATTAGCCAAGTAAATTGCTCACAAAAATTAGAGGACATTTCAAAATGAATATGAAGCGATTTAAAAAAAGAAGCATTTGATTTTATTTTATTGAACAAGATCATAAGAAATAACTTTCTTTTTTTTTTTTTTTAAAGAGTTCAATTACGAAATTAAACTCAGTTATGAAGATTAAGTAACAAGTGAATCCTCTTCGTATCCTTGAATTTTTGCGAACTGTGTATTTTAAGTTGTTTAGTCCATGACTGTAACAAGTGTGGGAAACTTTATTTGGATATTTACCATTAGTTCCAAATAAATACATTGGAAGCTCGTAATTCAAATGTAATTTGTTCCAGAAGGCTATTCAAAGTCCAGTTTATTCGAAGTCTGAATCAAATTTCCTTATACTAAGTAATGGAAAATAATTAGGGTTCGACACTCCCAAATGACTGTTTTTCACACATATATTTGTATGTAATTACTGCTTAAAAGCACAATTAAAGCAAAGGAATATAAGAACCCAAATATATAAAATAAGTGATATATAAAGACATGAAATAATTGAAACTTCATAGCTATTGAGGTGAACACAGTTTCGGCATGCCTGAAGAGACACAGAGACTGAGGGAGTAGCAGATGGTCTAATAAGAGAAACAGTCATACAGTTCAAGCAATTGTGGGTTAAGGGCCTTGCTCAAGGACCCAGCAGTGGCAGCTTGGACGAGGTGAGGTTTGAATCGTGAACCTACCGGTCCATAGTACATAATCTAATCCACTAGACTACTAAAGTCCAACAATTGTGAAATTGCCACATAGACTAATACACATACCTAATATAATAACATAAGCTAATATACATACTATGCCTATAATTGTTTCTCACCAGCAGCAGAAAGGTGTTCTTCTTTTGTCATTGTGGTTGACATGTGTTAGTGCATCATTGCCACTAACTGTACTGGAGTAGCAGAATCATCTCCTGAAGTTCACACCACTGAATTTTCTATTTACAGTGTCCATCTTTCGTACCACCGTACAGTTTGAATATTACTCCCTCAAAGCATAGACAAGAACTTAAATATAGTATATGTAATGTACTTTTATTATAGAATGTATAAACATTACACAGGTCCTTTCAACCAGTCCCTGCACTTTCACAGAGATCGACTATGCCCACACTTCTTCAAGTTCCAGTTCAAAAACGTGGAGTACTCTTCAGGCCGAAACAAGACCTTTCTGTGTTATCAAGTGGACATACAGGGTGGTACAGGTGAACCGGAGGGTCTTCGCGGTTACCTGGAGGATGAGCATACAGGTACTCATGCAGAAGAGGCCTTCTTCCAGCAGGTGCTGCCTCAATATGACAAGTCACTGAAGTACACAGTCACCTGGTATGCATCATCCAGTCCCTGTGTTGCATGCACCACTAAACTAGTAGAGATCCTGAGAGTCCGCAAGACGTTGCGCCTCAACATCCACTGCTCCCGCCTCTTCCTGTGGGAGGAGCCAGAGGTGCAGGCTGGGCTCAAGGCATTGGCGAAAGCAGGGTGCAAACTGCGGATGATGAGGCCAGTGGACTTCACGTATATATGGTCCACTTTTGTGGAGAACGAGGAAGACAGTTTTACACCCTGGGAGGACTGTCAAGAAAACTATGAGTACTATGATGAGAAACTGTCCAACATTCTGCAGTAGGGTAAGCCCATCACTTAAACCCTCTCAGTATTCAATGTGTGTATCTGGATTTTGACCAAGAGTGCTTGATAAAGTTCTTAACATATTACATTAATGCTTAAAGTAAAGGCAATTGCCCAAACTTAAATTTCCTACATGATACACCTCACTGCCACTTGAGGCCAAGGCCTATCAAGAAGAGGATACGAGGACAGGACCTACCCTGAACAGGGTGCCAGTCCATCGCAGGGCACATACTCACACACAAACACACAGGATCAATTTAGAGTCGGCAATTAACTTAAAGCATGACCCTGGAATGTGGGAGGAAACTGAAATACCTGAAGGAAACTCACTCAGACACAGGGAGAACGTTTGACCCAATCAGTGACCTGGGACCCAATCGGTGATGTGACAGCACTAACCTTTGGTCCCCTGTGCAGTCCATACAGGAGTAATCTAAACATTTAACCAGAACTAACATGGTGTGTTCATGCCATTGTTATAATTATCTCTTTGATTTTTCTCTCTAGGAACTCCCAGTTCAAGGACACCACATTTCTTTCTTCGCACATGAATCTCCTGGAAGGTTGTTTTTATGTGAATACAGTCTGTATATTGTAGGACTGCACTTGTGCATCTGTGATTTCGTTACAAAGGAAACAATGCTGCACTGCTACATTCACTAGCATTTTTGATAATTGTAAGTAACTAATTTAAGCTATTGGAAGCTCTGAAATATCACCTGACCGCCATTAAAGATTGTTACATTGCACCATACTCACCTGGTTATTTTTTATGAGTAAACTGACAAAAGTACAGATGCTGCTAGACACCGAATTTTGAATTGTCATTATGAAAGAACTGCCGTCATGTTCATATATTAGTGAAAACATAATATATTTATATAATTTGGAAATATTTCATGAAAACAGTAGTTATACACTTATGATTAGGTACATAAAATTACTTTAAACATAGAGTGTATATGCATTTTAAATAAATTAGAAAAGAATCATTAAATATTGTAAATTGCATAAGCCAGCAAGCATTTCATCTTTATGATGATAATAATAATAATAATAATAATAATATGTTCAGCTACTTATCGAGTTGTAGGAAATCAGTCAGAATACACAAGTGGTTTTATGATATAACAAGCAGGATAGCTATCGACATGGAGTTTAATTTTGCCGCTTATTTATTGTATTTGCTCATGTCAAGCTAGATAACTTTCTTACCTTTTGCACAGCTATGACTTCTGTCCCTGTGCATAAATCATCGGCATACAGCATATACACTTCATAAATTATTCATTATCACTAAATTAACTAATTAACACTAATAGTGTTACTGAATATGTAATTACTCATTATTCATACTTATTTGTGAAACTTGAAATTTTCTATAACAGGTTTATGTCTCAAACTGTAATAAAAAAAAAATAAACTTTTCATATGAAGCTTTTGCATGTATGGCACCTACGTGTGGTGGTTTAAAAGTATCCTCCCTTCCTCTGAATACAACTCAAACAATTGTGTCATTTGGAATTGTGGACATTTGGAATTGATTTCCAAGTCCTCTGGAAGAAACGTGTAGGTTCATGGTGGCATTGTTACACATTTTGAAATGACCCGCTAGACCCATCTAATTGATTTAACTGTACTTCCAGTGGTATAGATTACGTGATACACAGATATTCAATATACACTATATAATATAAATCAGTAGAATTTGCATATATGCACTTAATGCATACTGATAAGTAGCAGTTGTCACAACAACATATTTTTGAGGACAGACATGAGGGGAAAAAAGCTATACTTCTCATCAATCTCCTGTAACATGGCAAACAATATTTCAGATATTTTCCCATAGGCATGCCAACAAATCCCTGGTAATAACTATTTTAATGCATTTTTAAATGAACTTTCAAAAACCTGTTTGCCTGAACTGGACAGAAAGTGTGTTAATGCTTCTTGAACTGTCAGCAAAAATTAAAACACCCCATATCATGAGAAAATGCTTTACATGCTCTGTTTCTCATGAGTAACCCAGACAAAATGACAGACATGTAGAGAACATGAAAAGTCCGCACATGGACTTAATCAAGGCCATCTTTAGAGCACTGAGGCCACAGTGCTTAACAGGGCACCACTGCGTCACCCTTAAAAAAATCATTTTGTACAACTATTTCGGAGCTGTAACATTAACACAGGTACAGCAAAAGAGAAACGATTTTATTATGAATTGTAGTAGATAAAACAACTGAATTAAAAAAAGACATACAGAAAGACATACATAGTGCAATATTACATAGAACAATTTTTCCACCCCCTCAGAGTGCTATACCCATTCTACTACATCCATCAAACTGGGAGAAATGTTACATTAACATCAGCATTTTGCATTTGAACAAAACCATCAGCTGATGTGCAAACATCACTATATCAAAAACAACATTGTACCTTCACAATCTACACAAATAAATACTTACCAGATATAGGCCCCCAAAGTACCCTGCTCATGAAAATTAGAGTGTTTCTGAAGTACTTGTAATTACAAATAAAGGGCTTTGTGAGCAATATAGTTTCATGTATGTTAAAAGTGCTCTACTTTTAAGGTCGCAGAAGAAGTGGCCGACTATGTCACTACCACTGCTGTGGAATACAGGGAATAGACCGTTGGAAAGCATAACACATCAAACCTTGAGGCAGGTGGGCTACAACAGAGAGGACCTAACCATTATTGGCACAGTGTTTCTGAAGTACATGGAAAGTGTAAATACAAATGAAAGAGTATAAACTTGCAAATTAAATATCCCCAGTTCAAAGTTTCATGTATGTCAAAGTGCTTTACTTTCATGGACGCAGAACAAGTGGCCTACCATGCCACTGCCATGGCCATGGCCTACAGGGAATAGACCGTGATGACCACATCTGTGTTTTGGAAGATTTCTTCAATCATCACAGACACTCTGGCCCAGCTCAGCTTATCTAAGCCACAGCCAATCCTAGGGAACCATGCAATAAGTATCAACAGGATAACACACATTCAATATACAGTACAATTCTGTAAACTGACAGAAAGACTACAGTGACTGTGACAGCCACTCATACAATTGTGTTTGCATTCCAGAAAGCATAACACATTAAACCTTGACTCAGATGGACTACAACAGGGAGGACCTAACCATTATTGGTACAGCGTTTCTGAAATACTTGGGGAGTGTAAATACAAATTACAGAGTAAAAAAATGGCGATCTGAAAAGTACCTTATTGCAGAAAATGGTTTGGGCAGCAGGAGCTTATTTGCATTACTTCCAACGGGAAAATTCAGGTCTTAACCCTGTACATTCAAACAAACTTTCAATTTTCATTGTCAGCTTAATATGACTCTGCCGGCCCAGCTACCCGTTATTTGCACCTCTAACTTGGTCATCATGTTTACGGTCACGTGCATGCCTATAATTTCACGTTTATTTTGTGGGAAACCAGTATCACCATTTCATAAGAAATACTAAAGAAAAACATTTAGGTTACCTACAAAAAAGAAGTGAAGTTATAGGTAGGGTAGGTAGACGCTTTTCGAACCACAATCTATTTCTGAAATTTGTTATTGTGTGTTAGTGGTTCAGATAGTGGGTTAGGTTACTGAAACAGACTGTGTGTACACATATTTCCCATTCTTCCACCTGCGTGCCAAACATTTTACAGTCTCACCTCAAATCCTTTTCATTGTAGTGTATAAAATGTATAGAAATGTACAGAAAGAATAATTTTAAAATAGCAAAATAGCTATTACTGGTAGCTCAATCACTACTATGACATGCTGGACGTAAAAAAAATATATATTCTTTATATTATATACTCCCTATATTTCTATTATTATTATATTATATAATCATATTATTATGTCATTATTGTATTGATATTTAGTAGTTACTGTACTGCTGGACCTTTCGTATGTAAATAAATAAAATACGTGCACACACACACGCGCGCACACATACACATATATACACACACGCACACACACATGCACGCACACGCACACACAGTTAAACTCAGCAAACTTTTAGACAAATATCTATATTTTTTACTGTTAAAAAAAGAACTTCCCATAAATCTCACTGGTACATTAATATACACAGCGTGAGTAATGTTAATAAAACTAAATAAAAAGTCAAATAACGCTTAGCAATCAAATAAAGGCAAACACACAAAAGTGTATTCATCAGAATGACGAATTGTCTAATATATGAGGTGAAATACCTAAATGTTGCATACCTTGGCATTGACAGTCGGATTACTGAATTGTCCACACAGTGATCTCTCATGGCCTCCAGACTTTGTCTTAGTGTTACATATGTAGGCTTGAGGTTATACTTTTGCTTTGTAATCTGTATTCAGGGATGATTATGATAATTAAACTAATTTTTGAACAAAGTGTGAGTTTAAAAGTCAATACTGCTGTTTTCTAACAGAGCTAGTCAATTATAACCAGTGATAATATTGTCAATACTGACTCACCAAGTAGTACACAAATCGGTCACCTCTCTTTAGTACAGCACACTGTCCTGGTTCCTTCTCTGTAATCAGACAGAGTAAGTGAACAATGAGTAAACAATGGCACTAAAATTTGAGGATAAGTGTAAGCATGTTTTTGCTTCTATTCTCACTTTGTTCAAGCAATTCTGATACTCCTCTGAACTTCTTTTTGAAGGCCACAGCAATACCGGCCCCCATTCTGCAGTCCATGCTAATGCAGTGAGCCAAAGAGTCTGTGGCAGGGCAGGAGAACAGGTCTCCCGTCTTATAGTGCAGCTTATATCCCTTCCTAGGTAATTAAGCACAAGCATAATCTTAGAAGGTTTACTTTGTCACATGTTAAATCAAGGACTTTTTACATACATGTATTGTGAACACATTTTATGTGCTTCCGTTGATTTCATTTATTTCTCCTTATAGAATGTTTTGTGTATACTTGTACAAAATCACTTGAATCTTTGAATCTAATTGGTCAGATTGTGTCAATCAATATGAACAGTTATCTGTTCTCCCAAACCTTTATATAACAAGAATGCATCTCATTCCAGAAAATGATTTCCTGAACTTCTTTTGGGACATGATTTCCTGGTGCCTGTTAATTCTGAACCCCTCCAACATTCAGTGGGGTCGGTGTGAGGTGTAGGCACAGAGACTTGGTCCCACTGCCTGTTACCTGTGGATTGGGCATGGCTTTGCAAACAGGGTCGATTCATCACGTGTACTACAAGTGTGTATGTTCTGTACTGTGTCAAAGCTGTTTATTCTAGCACTACATGACACGTAGGAGGACACAAAGAGGACATGCAGACTCCATACTGAATGGACCTGGACCTTCTTGCTATGAGGTGATGATGCTACCCACCATGTCACCAGGTCTCCCTGACTGGACACCTAACCTGACTTAGTTTGTAGACATGTAGTATAGTTTAATGTTGAATAACAAACAGAACAAAAAAACAGTGAAGATAATTATTTTGCTTTGTGGTTCTCTCCATTCTCCAGACATGATAAGGCCAAGAGTGAGCTGAACACTGCCTGAAAACTTTGCATGATATCAGGACTATTCAAACACAGTACAAACTATAGAACAGCCACCTCTTTAAAGAAGCACATCTCTGCTCCTCTGCTTTTCGTACTCTGTCCAGTTGTGGAGCGCTGGGGTTTATGGCACCGCTGGAACACTTCCGTACGATATGTTTAGCAGCCATGGATTATACTGCATCCAGAAAAAACAATTCCAACAGAAAACGTGTTACAACATGAGAAGGATGATCTTAACTCAGCAGTATTGAGAAAACAGTTCACATAATATTATATGTCCAGACAGAATGAAAAGCTATATGCAGTACTGAGTTTAAAACAAAGAAGCAATACAGTACCTTAGTTATCACATAAACTGGACAGTCAGTTTATGTCAAGTTAAGTCAACAGGCAATTTAGTTACAGTTGGTAGCCAATCTGATGAACATTTCACAGTTCACGTTTCTTTAAACCTTAGCGTACTTAGCTTTTGCACTAGCTAGCCAGCTTGCTTGTAAACTACCCGTCACTGGTTTAGTCTCTTCACTTATAAAGCACATTTATTGCATGTAGAAGTGCACAATTTAACATTTTTCTATAATTAAACACAATTTTTTAAAGACTGGTGTGTCAAGCCTGGCATTTTATTAGGGAGATGTTTTTTACGAAAGCACGAGTAGTGATGTTACAAGACGGGGTACAACGCAAGGTAGTGACCTGTAATTTAATATAACGTATATTACTTGATATAGCAGTTATCAAACAAGTGTAATTCCAGCTATGTTCAATTCAGCTCAATTTCATACAGCTATGTTTTATTCTTTAATTCCAAAGGACAAAATACTCAAGAAAATGTGCTTATTCTAGTTCTTCTAGGAGATAGCTGCCCTTTATATATCAGTAGCGCCATCTTCTTGCAGCTTACATTCTTTTGTGCAAAAGCTGAGAAACTAATTATTAGGAGCCCTTAGTGAGGCAGAAATGCTAGCACATTTAGCCCAGCAAACAATGTTGTGGGTGTTTGGCAAGCTCGGTTGCAAAACCTCATAAAACCTGTCCAATCAGTATGTGACTTACCAACATCTTGATTCAATGTTAAGAATGTCCCTGTGAATGCTAAGCTAACCAGGACTAAAATGAAACAATGTAACCTTTTGGTTTGAACCAAGTGAACCGAACTACAGGTATGAACGCCCCCTTAAACATTGCTGGTGTAGGAACTAACTACAGATGTTATACATCATTACATACAAATAGAAAAGAATACAAACTGCTAGGCTGCTCACAAACAAAAATGTTTTGGGAGATTATAATCAACTTTGTTGTCATTTGCTCTTCACTTTGATGTGTTGACTGTTATTAAGTACACAGTCCTGATGCTGCCTTGTTTGTTTTTGTTGGATATAAACTTTTTATCTGCAACTTACATATTATGGATTTATGCTAATGTTACTGAAATAGTGACAAGTTCATATATGAATAGGCTCTTTGTAATTGCGTAATTTAATGTAGATTATTGTTCAGTACACACCCAAGAAGGTTGGGTCCCTTTTTGCTTGTCCTGCCAAGGTTTCTTCCTTCTACATTCAGGTTGTACTGCGTATGACCGTGTAGGTGACAAATAAAAACTCTACGCAAGTAAATATAAAAGAATGTGACCAAGGTGAAAGAATCGACTGCTTAAAGAAAGTATGAACGACTACGTTTCTGTAACAAATTTGTTGATAATATCGCATTCTACCTCGAACCTTTGCTATTAGGAAAATATATTCAGTAATCCAAATATTTGATTGGATTAACCGTACAGTCGCAGTCGACTCTTGGTCACTTGATGGAT
The DNA here is from genome assembly GCA_034779995.1 of Parotocinclus haroldoi. NCBI lineage: Eukaryota > Metazoa > Chordata > Actinopteri > Siluriformes > Loricariidae > Parotocinclus > Parotocinclus haroldoi. The sequence goes on along the minus strand of JAUZST010049107.1, from coordinate 3,327 downwards.
CATCGATCTCCACACATTTCTGTCTTTCATCAACATGATCCATGAAGTATTTAGGTCGGATAGTGGAGTAGTTTGCTACTGCTTTCCCCACCCCTCCCCATTTATCCGGGTTTGGGACTGGCATGCAGCTGTTTCCAGTTACACGGCTGTCAATGACCATTTAGAGACACCAATTAACCTAACACGCATGTCTTTGGACTGTGGGAAGAAACTGGAGTATCCAGAGTAAACCCACGCAGACACGGGGAGAACATGCAGACTCCACACAGAAAGGATCCAAGCCGCTCCACCCTGGAATTGAACCCAGACCTTCTTGTTGTGAAGCAGCGGTGCTACACAAACCTGATTACATGCCATTTTAAATATATGGTTATACTATTTTAGCCACATCTCTCCAATTCTAGCCAGACAATACAGAACACCTTTAACACAAAACATACGTGCTAATTTATTATTTTTTTTATTTACAAGTAGCACAGCTGAATAAATTAAAATTAAATCAAATACACTCTCTGACTCAGAGATGCTATTAAGAAGCCAAACAAACAAAGAAAATGTCAAACAAACCCAGATGTCACGTACATTAATAATGCTAGGAGCAAATGACGTGTTCCAGCTGGAAACGTTTTGTTTACATTCACTCTTATACATGGCCTGAAGATAAAAATACGGGGTTTCCTTGTTTCTTCGAGAATAAAGATACGAAGTGAATATTTGTACTTACATGTTTAATGCGCTCTGCTCAGTCGCTAATGAAATGGTCAAACTTTCCTTTACAAACAAAAACGCGACTATTTAAAAGCCACACATGGAGGCGCTTATCCACACGGAAGTACTGTCCACTGTTGCCAACTCCCCAGTAAGCAAAGTCTCTATAGGCTTACAGAAAAGTCGCTAAATGACGTCATCGCCTAATTTGCATTAGGACCCATTTGCGTGTAAGAGAGAAAAATAACATAGTGGGAGAGACAAAAAGTAAGTAAAAAAAAACACCCTAAACATGTTTGTATATATATTTTTAGTCATTGACAAAATTAATAGATTAAAATAACATGACTTTAATGCGTTATCAGACCCACATTGTATTAATCAATTTTATCCTGTATTGTGAAATGCTAGAATATTAAATTTAATCAAGAGACTGTTATGTGGAGTGGAACCTTTCTTTTATCCGGGCTTGGTACCGGCAAAGTGACCTGAAAAGAGACACCTGCAGAGTTACTTATTTTTTGTTTTTACATTACACTGATGAAACGTTTACATCTCACTCTTAAAGCCAGGGTGGGATCAGCGGCAGCTTTGGTTTTGAGCATGCGCAATTCATTTGTAGTCCGGAAGCTGAGAGGTGTGGCTCTGCTGCTCTGATTGCAGATACCGTAGTGAGTGATTTGGGACGGGGGTCACGGAAAAAAAACCCGCTGCTTGTTTGATGACAGTAATTGCAGAACGATATGCGCTTTTTAAAAGTCTCCAACAACACCAGAAAAAGTCGCTAGATTTCGATAGGAGGGTCTGAAAAGTTGGCAACACTGGTCACTGTCAGGCGCTTATGTGTTACAGACAGCGTGGTGCAAAACGATTATAGATCCTTTATTTTCAAATAAATTGTGAAAACCAACAACACTGAACATGAGCTATTCAGGGAAAACATTAAAAGCTCAGCGACACATTCCCGTTGCTATTGTAAACAATTACGAGGTTCTCTCGAGGCAGTTTTTGGTTATAAGCAATGAATAGTGAATATAGTTCCTCCGATAAACCTATTGATTTTGCTTTTATGACACAGTATAAGTTAGGTTCACTGATGTCATGTTAGTACACCTGATTAAAATGAGCTATAATTATTTATTTATTTACCATTATTATTCCCTGCTAGTTGGCTCACATAGTTTTAGGTAACAATGAGGAAGAACGATAACCATATATTAACACACACTTTATGAAACCTAATCTGCTGTTACTTAATTTGTGGTGAACATCTCACAAGCTCCTAAGACAAGGAGTGGCCATCGCGTTGTATTCAGTTGATTTACAGTGTTTGTGAATGATTTACTCGGATGTAGCTTTAAGCCAGTATGGATGACTCAAAAAGGCATTCAGGTTCACTGTGGTGGCTTAGTTCAACCTTTTACTGAGTATTGTAGATTGTAGTCCTTACTTTTAGATACTCCACGAGCTCTTAACACCAAATACAATGTCTGAGTTAAAAAGTAGTTGTTTGTATTCAAATAAAGAAATATAAACAAATATTTGATTGGGTCATTACCTCTGTGATTAATATACATTAGCTGGCAACAGTTTGTTTAACTGATGCAATGGGTTACTTCTCATTTCTATAACAACCTTGTTAGAAGATATATCAAGTGGTTGTGGTAAAGATGTTCTGGTGTTTCCGAAGGGTCAAATTATAGACCTGCATCGAGCAAACAAAACAGAGTTTACTGAAATGACTGGAATTTAGTTAAGAACTGTCTGATGCAATTTTAATGGTGGGGAATAACTGTGCTTGGAGATAACTTAAGACTTGTGTTATGATATGTGGTAGGACCTAAAGATGCGGAGACAGAGGAATCCTACGGTATATAATAATAATAATAATGGGGAAATAATATAAAAACAAACTAAAATGGGGAAAAGGCGGAGCAAAAGCTCCCGAACATATAGCGCGAGTAAGTGAAGCCGGGGCGCGCCTCAATGGGAGCACGCAGCCGGCGGGAGTGAGACTCTATAGGGGACGCGGACGGAGAGACCGTGAGCTCAGGCGTGCGAGGAGCGCACGAGCACGCCTAAGCTCGGGGGTGTCCCCCTGTACGCGTCCGTAGGTACTATAAGCCCCGGGATGTTACCAACTGACCATACTGACCGAGCGAACGTCCAGAGTGTCGAGGTGTGTATGCGTGTGCGCGGGAAGTGTGTGACGACCTGGCAACGAACAACTCTAGAACCCGCACTTACGTAACATGAGAAGCAGGTGTCAGTCATCAGGTCGTAAATTAAGTACCAGATATAAACCACCTCACTGACTGCACTGTAACGGCAATCGGCGAGGACGGCGGAACGCTCCGGGGCAAGAGGTAGGAATCCTAACAACTTGAAGCTGAGTCGTAAACAGTATAACCCATATGTAAATAAATGTGACATTCCATAAGGACATTAGGTGTTTGATTTACATTTTCCAGCATATAGCAGACGCTCTTATCCAGAGCGACTTACAATTAACACTTACATTTTTAAGCAATTGTGGGTTAACGGTCTTGCTCAGGGACCCAACTGTGGCAGCTTGGCAGAGGTGGGATTTGAACCCTGGACCTTCTGGTCCAGAGTCCA
>JAUZST010049086.1:0-25142 GCA_034779995.1 Parotocinclus haroldoi | reverse complement strand
AAAACCCGCGATATATATATATATATACATACATACATACATACATACATACATACATATATATATATGACCTAAAGCATCATCTTATTTTCACACAAGTCCTAAAAGTAGATAAATAGAACCCAGGTAAACAAATGAGACACTGATTACACAACTGATTATACTTGGCCATGTCTTTATTGAGAAAATTATCCAATATTACATATTTGTGAGTGGCAAAAGTATGTGAACATTTGCTTTCAGTATCTGGTGTGACCACTTCCCAGTTCTCTAAGGAGTGTTTGCCAACCCTTACTGTCTTAGAGGAAGTCCAATAGCGAGTTGCATAGTGAGGTGCTGATGCCTGTTGTGGTGAGTTTGTTTACCAGGTGTTGGAGGATGACAGTCTTCAAGGCGGAACTGAAGTCGATGAACAACATCTGCACATAACTATTTTTGTTTTCCGGAGGAGCCAAGCATAGATAGCATAGTGCTATCCACTGCCATTGGAACATTTGTGACAGTTTGCAATCTGAAGTGTGGTCCAGTTGAAGTGTTTCATTGCAGGGAAGGGTTTTTGTTGGTGTGGTGGTATTATTTTCCTCAAACTGGCTGAAGAAGATGTTAAGTGGAAGGAAGTCTATGTTGTCTTCACACAGTGAGGGCGTTGGCCTGAAGTCGGAGACTGATACCTTGCCACAGGCGTCTGGGGCTCTTTGTGTATGTGAAATGTGCTAGGTTTTTCTGCTTTTCCAGCTGTTTTTTACCACCATTCCAACACATCTGTCATTACTATGACAACGTAGCTACTGTTTTCCTCAGACAACATACTGTTATAAAACTTAGTATTGTCTTTCAGACCTTTTTATGACATATTTTAACATGAGAAATTCTTTTTTTTTATTTCATATTATATTCTGAAAAGCCATGCAAATGTCAAACTGTCAAAATAAAGCTATGTTCATGACAGTAGTTATAAAATAATAGGCTTACCATCAGATTTAGGTCCAGCTGTAGATGACTGTCACCGCCAGTTATACCAGACAAGACATTTCACCAATAAGCTGCCAGTTTGTGCATCTGGGACAGAAAGGCATGATGACAGATCTAAGGCTGCTGTTTGAGAAAGTGCTGAACATTGTGTGTTGATAGATTTTTTTTTAGATTTAAGCTTCATGTCCAACTAAATCCTGTGCAGTTCTGTTAAAGCAGTACATGTAGTTTGCTGCCATGCTGCTAGATTCCGAAACTCCACTGTGGAAAAGCTATTGATTTGAATTCACTTTGTTCAATAAAACATACTTTTCTGTTTCATTTTTTGCTTATTCTGAGACATTTTGGAGGAGTTTTGCTGTGTTCCTAAGTCCCAGGGCTTTGTTGTCATAATTTGTAATTGTCATAATTTTATTGTCATTATTGGTGAATGTGGATTATTGTAATTGTGTGCGGATTGCTACAATCAGGTAGGAGCGATTGGTACTTGTTCTCACATGTTCTGCAAATAAATATGATGTTTATGTATCATTCTTATATCTTTGAGTTTTCAGAGAGGTTTATTTTACAAATAATTTCATTGCAGTTTGCTTATTTTGTTATAGAGGTTACAAGAATGAGACCTTGTGAGTACAGGGTAGTGAGGTCATGTGGTTGGTTGGGTGGGTGCTATCAGTGGAACCCCTGAACTGGCTTAAGTGGGTATGAAAATGGATGAATGAAAAGCACTATAGATGAAGCTAAAGCAGTAACTTCACTGTATGTGTTTTATATGCCCAACAGTTTTGTGGCATTATGATAGAACAAAAAGTAAGAAGTCATTAGTATATACTATATACAATACCTATACTTGGGTACAGTATGGAAAATGAAATAAAATAATAATACAAAAAATAAACATAGTGTGTCTTACATTTATTTTGACTTTAATTTAATTGCAGGTATGCAGGCTTCTCAGTATGAACCTGAGATATTTCACCTTGTGTTAGGGGTCCTACCTTGTGCCTTGGAGCGTTGCACCATACTCGACATTGCAGATCGAACGGCGAGGTGGTTTATATCCTGGGTTTAATTAACGACCTGATTATGAACACGTACAAAATAAGTTGGGACATTTACTAGTGTTGCCAATTCTTCTCACATTACTTAAATATGTTATTTTAATACATAAAGTGATTTAATCTTTCAATCTTTCATGTTGTTACATTCTTGATGCAAGAACGTAACATGTAAACAGTGCATACATGCAACAGTCATGCATCAGTACGAGGTCGTCGTTGTCACATTTTTCATTTCAAACTTCTCCACACATTCTCGGTTGATGAATGGTCAGGTCTACAGACAAGCCATGCCTCTTCTTCAACAGCCATGCCTTTGTAATGTGTGCAGCATGTGGTTTTTCACTGTCTTGTTGCAAGCATGGACCTCCCTGGAAATTTGCAGAAAAAGAAGGTCCTTTTTTGTATAAATGCTGCCAAGTCACAGAAGTGTAAATTACCTTTGTCAAGGGCACTGACAAACTCCCATACAATGGCAGACCCTCATTTATGGATCTGGAATACTCCTCAAAGCCTTTTGTGGATGCTGCTTTTGTACCAAATTGTGATTACAATCACTTTTTTGAAATCACATCATTTTTTTAAGTTGACTACTAGTTCTAAATTGTCCCTGTGCACAACTTTTTTTGGAATGTTGCCATCCCTAAATGCAGGAATAGATGTTTATTAACAAATGAAATTAACCAGAAATTAAATTAATTGAAGAGCCATATTGTCTGTAGTGAAATAAAAGACCACACAGTCCCAACTTTTTCTGATTTGGGATTGTATATAAATCAGTGAAGAACAGTGAGGAAATCCCGTATTACAAAGTGATTATCAAACACTTGCATGTGTATGTTGTGGATGTGTATCTCCTTTCTGAACTGTATCTGCTTTCAGAACTCCTGTAGCTCTGATTGTTGGAATCAATACTTCAAACTGAGTGTGCCAGGAGTGAAAAACACTGGCAGACACACACACACACACACATTTTCTCAGTCAATCTCTCAGGCAGATCAGTTAAAGGGTTGAAGCAATTTTTTATGTATCTGAACATTATTATCATCTGTCTTGACTGATAATAATTCAGCATTTCTGCATATCCTAAAAAAACCACAGGTGACGGAGATCAGTAATGTTAAAAATGTGACAAGACTACCACGCGACACCAAGCGCCAAGCCGTGGCTATTGTTTTCACTGATGATACCTCCCGTACTTTCTCCTGTGAATCAGGTAAAACTTTACAGAATATTGTTGAAACACTCCAATCCTTTTGTTTATTTAAGGATTCCAAACCAACCCTAAATATAGACTATAAGACCGATGTAGCCTAACGTATGAGCTTCTGTGCATGTGTGTATGTGTCTTTGTCTCCTGTTCTTTAGAGCTGGAAGCTGAGGAATGGTTTAAGACCCTGTCCGTTGAGTGCTTGGGCACTAGACTGAATGACATCTGTTTGGGTGAACCTGACCTTCTGGCAGCTGGGTTTCAATGTGAGCACACAGGTTGGTTCAGACTTGTGCAGCCGGATTGGAAAATGGAATGAAATAGCTACAGTTAGGAAAATAAGTATTTGATACACTTCCAATTTTTCCACCTACAAAGAGTGGAGAGGTCAGGAATTGCTTTATCATAGATACACTTCATCTGTGAGAGACACAATCTAAAAAAAAAAAAAAATCACGTGTATATTTTCTTAAAATAATTGTATCATTGTATAATTAATTTGCACTTTATTGCATGAAATTAGTGTGATCACCTACCAACAATTCTAGCTCTCACAAACCTGCTAGTTTTTCTTTAAGAAGTCCTCCTATTCTGCACTCATTACCTTTATTAATTTCACTTGTTTAAACTCATACCCTGTATAAAAGACACCTAGCTACACATTCAGTCAATCACACTCCAACCTCTACACCATGTCCAAAACCAAAGAGCTGTCTAAGGACCACAGGGACACAATTGTAGACCTGCACAAGGCTGGGATGGGATACAGAACAATACGCAAGTATCTTGGTGAGAAGGTTACGACTGTTAGCGCAACTATTAGACAATGGAAGAACCACACTGTCAGGAATCAACCCAGAGCTACACAGGAGGACCTGCTCAATGATCTGAGATCACAGTCTCAAAGATGACTATTAGTAACACACTATGATGTCATGGATTAAAACAGTGGATGAGAACACTGCCCCAACCATGAAGCGTGGTGGTAAAACATCATGCTTTGGGGTGCTTTTCTGAAAAGGGAACAGGACGACTGCACTGTATTGAAGGGAGGATGGATGGGGTCATGTATTGTGAGTCTTGACAATGACAATGACCTCTAACACACAGCCAGTTCAACTAAAGTGTGGACTGGCACTTTAAGAAGCATTTCAAGGTCCTTGAGTGGCATAGCCAGTCTGCAGACCTGAATCCAACAGAAAATCTTCGGAGTGAGCTGAAACTCAATGTTGCCCAGTGACAGCCTTGAAGCCTCAAATATCTGGAGAAGATCTGTGGAGAAGTGGGCTAAAATCCCTGCCGCAGTATGTGCAAATTCGCTCAAGAATTACAGGAAACTTGACCTCTGTAATTGCAAACACGTTCATTTCTGTACCAAATATTGAATATTAACACTGATTTCATTTATTACAATGCAAATAAATTCTTTAAAAATCATACAATGTGATATTCTGGATTTTTTTAGATTCTTACAGTTGAAGTCTATCTATGATAAAAATTACAGAGCTCTCCAATATTTGTAGGTGGGAAAACTGCAAAATCGGCAGTGTATCAAATACTTATTTCCCCAACTATATATTTTTAATGTAATAGGGCTGTATCAATGCTCCATCTGTCTTATGACAGCCTTACAGTTAACGAATTTACTGCGATTTTACAACCGCAGACAAATATCCAGCATTGGAGTAAAATTTTGAGAATCGTGCTACAGTCGAATTGCAGTCACATCATCTCGATCATTAAGTGCATGGTGGTCAGGACTGCAGTCTTCAGTCTCTTACCAATGAGAGAGCTCTTTTCAGCACCAAATGAGAAGCCATAAAGAAATGAGACATGGAGGAGAGTTCAATGAGGCTTCGAAATCCACTGTTCTCGTGGACTGTAGAGAAGGTGGAGGGTTTCTTTTTATGTGATGTGCCATTTATATCACGACACCATTTATACCACAAGGTCAACAGAAATTGCTGAAGCTCTTGAAATCCCTGGTGATACTATGCTATGCTAAAGTAAACACTGTCCCAAACGGGGATTCATAACATTGCAGTTTTACAACTAGCCTACCGGTGAACCATACATTACTCAAGATTGTTAACTTTGACCATATAAACCAGACATGTGTTTGTGTGTTTTTTATATATAGAGGTGCCCACCAGTGGGAAATAATCAAGTTGCAGTCTTGTAATTAGTAATTCTGCAAGATTCCCAATCTTTGCTAAATCATAGCCTGTGACTAGGCTGCGGCTACAAGTCTGTGACTAGTTGTTATATGTAAACCCTCTTACATAAAATCTCAATCTGTAGTCTGTTAAAAGTCTTTTCAGAGTCTTTTGAAAGTCGTCTAGTGTTTGGGATGCATAATTGGAGGCATAATCCTTGATTTTTTAAGCTTATACAATTCCATTTTTGAACACCAGATGGCAGAGTAATACAGACACATGTTATTCTAAGTTAGAAGCCACTTTCTTTTAATTGCAGGGGAACTAAAGTTTCTTAGAGTTTAATGATTATCTAAAACTATATTAAATAATTATATTACTTTTATACAAGAAAAGTACACATTATTTAGAATTGTTAGAATTGTTAGTTTTTTAACCCGATTATTTAATGTATGGTAAAACCTCTGTAAGGTAAGTTAATAACTGTATTGACATTGTATATTATACAAAGAAATTAGGATGGCTGCTCCTGAGAAGTGCAAATCTACACAAAAAAAACTGAATAAGAAAGTCACAAAAACAGATTAAGTGTGTTAAACACGCAAATAAATATTGAATATAAGAAATATATAACAGAGGTACACTGATGGAAAAGGGCATTTTGTTTACCCATTTTAAACCTAATGTTTTAGTAACTTATTCTATTGCTTAGAAAAAACATGAAAATGTCAATTGTTTACACTGCAGAAATTTAAAAGGATTGCCTTTTGTCAAATATAAAATCAATAATCATTAGAAAATCGGTATTGTTCATCAACTCGAATAGTGAGCAGAGTGAATCTTTACACCCGTAACAGGTACAGGTAATGTTACAGAGAACTTTATTTTGTAATATTCATTTGAATTTGCTATTGAAAATGTGAAAGCTACTGCTGTGTCCCTAAAATAATCTTCCACCCTCTGAGGTGCAACTGATCTTCTATATTAGCAGAAGGTCTGATTTTCCTGAACAAAGTCTTAAGCATAGTCTATACTGAGATTAGTATGCAAGAGCTTGAGTATTTACTTTTTAAAAATGTTATAAGTGGAACTTTATCAGACAATCAGCCTAAATCAAATGAAAGAAGCATACAGTGATGTAACATAATTATTTAGATTATGATACAAACTTTATCCGGTGCTTATACGGTGTGGCTCAGAGGTATGAGACCACTATTAAAAATGCTTGTTTTCACCTTTGTGCTGAAGGATTACACTGCATCAGAATGTTGACCGAAAACAAGACTACTTAAAGACTGAATGAAAGTGGTAGACCTTTTTTCACAGTCACACTGAGAATTAGGGGGCATTTGAAGACAGGAAAAGCCAAGCATTCAGTAACCTCACATTATGTTGTTTGTGAAATGGCCACTCAAATGCAGGGGTATCATTAAAGCAATAGGGGGAATATACAAAATGTTAATTATATATATATATATATATATATAAATAAAATATACTAATACATTTCTCAAAGCTGAATCTGAAACCAATAGTGAGAATACTTCTATTTTGCTTTTTTTCTCAAATGTAACACAGTGTTTTTCATTATAAATCATATAGACTGCATACAAGTTGGAGTGAAATGTTGAAGTTGATATTTTTCAGCATCTGTTTTTGATTGATTTAATTGAATTTCACATTACCAGTGTCTCAAGTGCTGCAAAACTGTTTACGTCACAAATGTTAGGTACAGTGAGCTGACATGTTTTTTATTTGGCCTTGGTTATTCTATGGGTGCTTCATGACCCGCTCACTGTGTATGCACATTTTGCTTCTTTCAGAGCGCTTTAATGTGTTTTTGCTGCCCTGTCCCAACCTGGATACCTATGGAGAGTGCATGATGCAGATCACCCATGAGAACATCTACCTGTGGGACATCCACAATCCACGTACGAAGCTGGTCACATGGCCTCTCTGTTCACTACGGCGCTATGGACGCGATGCCACCAGGTTCACCTTTGAGGCAGGAAGGTATGACGTATGAAGTTTGGGGACCCTTCAAAAGTGCATAAAACTTAACCCTGTGCTCTATGAATGTACAGTTTCTTCATAAATTTTAATGGAAAATGACATACAAAAGAGATAATTGGTCATGAAACTGGAAATAACCTCTTAAGTCAGCAAGTTTCTGCATTTAAAGCTATCACTAGCCCACCACCATGGTTTTTGGTAGGGCTGCACCGAATACCATTTTTTGAGCTCTGCATATTTGTCAAAGACGGGTAGCGAATATTGAAAGCCTTGGAGTTACAGTGCCATCTCTAGGTACAAAGCGGTAATACAACAGCTAATAAACATCTTCATAGAGGTAAGAAGAGAAAACGATTACCTGAATACTTATAATTGAATACCTGCTCCGTAGCTGAATACCTGGATAATAAAAACCCCAGTGGGGTTGTTTGGCTTTGTCAGGTGTCACAAAGCACAATTGGCCATGTCTGGGTTGCAACAGTGTGAAACCATTTCAGAAAATATCTCGGTATTTCACAGATATATCATGATATAACATAATATATCATGTTATATAACTAAGGCATGTTGTTTAGCTTGTCGGCAGCTTCACAACTTTTACAGTGTAATGTCAGCATTTTTACTTATGTAACAGTACTCTGCAAGTAAAGGAAATTGAAAATGTTGTAAGCAAAAAAAAAGGTCAATTATGTAAGCTTCTCCCTGAAAAGTGCAAGTTAAGTAAGCATTAAAAGTATTTCAGATTTGTTTCTGTAGTGCTTTTTACCATGGTGAAATTCTGTGTGGAAATGCCCACTGACAGTCTCATGGGAAAAAAAATCTGTAAACATTTTTATTACAAAATCTCAATCTCGTTCATAGACTAAAGACCAGTCTTGTGTACTACTGAGTGCTACGGTGTTTGTCTCATAGATGGGTGAACCTGTTTGAAGTATTGCTTTCTTTAGACACCAATTTGCACCCACAAACCTGTTTGCAAGGATAGTGAGCCCAAATGTGAAAGCAAATGAAAGCACCATGATTGTTAGTACTAAAACTGCATAACACAAAAGTTACAAATACTGGTACTTGGGAAATTGTATACTGTATAATAACCATCCATTTTCAAACCAATGGTATATCAAGAAACCGGTTACCACTGCAACCCTAGCCGAGGCTGGACAAGAAGCTTATAATCCAGAAGTGCATCAGTATATATAAATATATATATTCGTTTATATATGTATTATTTAAACATTTTAATTTTTGTTTTTTTTTTTAGTAGATCATGTCATACATGTACACTGTATCTGTTTCAGAAGAGAAGAATAAGCATATGAGCCAGGTTAGCAGCTTTCTAGAAAGAGACTGAACTCTGCTGAACTGAGGACCTTGTAATGGGATTGATTGACTAGATTAGATGAAATTCAAGTGTGGAATGAGGTGTTCTTATCTCCCCTTGGTACTTTGATCAAATAATAAAGAAAGATTTTCAACCCCTGCAAGGTTCTCAAGAAAAGAGCATTTCAAAGGATGATCAGAAAAGGGTACCGCCTCCTGGTGGTTATAATATAAACAAGCATAATATATATACAATATTGTGCACTCACCTGTAGTAAATATAAGGTGACTGTGTAGTAATTTCTCTGTGTTGTGTGTGTGTGCTCTTGTGTCTGTATTAGAATGTGTGATAGTGGTGAGGGTCTGTATACCTTCCAGACACGAGAAGGGGAGGTGATCTACCAAAGGGTCCATTCCTCCACACTGGCAATTGCAGAGCAGCATAAGAAAGTCCTTATGGAGATGGAGAAGAACAGTAGGGTAAGTTATTAAGTCTGTTTTATTAAGTCTGTCTATTGAGTATGCTAAATCGCTTTTTTAATTAATTTCTCACACTTATAGATCTGTGCTTTAGATCTGTGTGATTTGTTTGTCTACAGTCCATGGGTAATTAGACGGGAAAAGTGTTTAGCACTGCTGCCTCACAGCTTCAGAGATACCTGGTTTGGTTGCTCGTTTGGACTTCACCCAAGTGACTAATTTTAGACAATATGAAATGTTCTGAAAAGTCTACTAAATTAGAGAATATAAATAAAATAAATGAAATAAATAAAATATTTAATAAACTTATTCTGTTATCAGAAACATTTCTGTTTTTTTAAACACTGTGTACATGTTCTGGCCATCGTATTTCAACATTTTACGGCAACTGAACATATTTACAGTGGTGCTGGAATGTTTGTGAACCCTTTAGAATTTGCTATATTTCTGTATATGTACTTTATATAATCTGCAGTAACTTTGACTCTTTGAAACTTTGGTGGTGGTAGTATCATGTGTATGAGTCGGTTTTGCTGCTTGTAGCCCAGGACAGCTTGCAATTATTTCTGGAATAATGAACTGTGAATTATACCCACAAAGACTGCTGAACATATTAGAAACCCAAAACAGAAAAGTTGGGACAGTATGGAAAATGCATAAAAAACACACTGTGTTTCTTAAATTAACTTTGACTTTTATTTCTCATTGCAGACAGTATGATTAAACTTTCATTTTTATTTGTTAGTAAACATTCATTGCTGTTTCAGGCCTGCAGCAGATTCTAAAAAAAAATGGTATGGTAAAGCATATATTACTTTGTTTTGTTTCCGTTCCACTTCACCACAGTTAAAAGACGTTTTATCACAGAGGATACCAAGCGATTGTGTTTCAGGTGTTATTTTGTCCCATTGCAAACACATGTTACGATGAGCAACAGTATGTGGTTTTTCATTGTACTGCGGAAAAATGCGTGGAATGCATTAATGCTGTCATCAAGTCTAAATAATCTTTGAAAAGTGAATGACAGACCCTGACTTTTGAACTTGTTGTAGTCTGTAGGGTCCTTTTTCTTAACTTTTTCAAAAAAGAACCTGGAATTCTAATTCATCTGACCACAATACACATTTTCACTATGTGCTGGTTTTTCCTAGATGCCTCATAGAACACAGTACAGTAAAGATTTAAGGGGCATTTGTAAATGTAACTCTGTATTGTGGAGTTTGACAGTTTTTGAAGTTTTTCAAAAGTAATCATTTGCACATGTTATATCAACTGTTGATGTTTGGTTCTAGATGCAGAGCCATCTGAGGGATTGAAGATCACAGGAGTTAGGCTTAATCTTGGGCCCATGTCCTGGGCACTGAAATTCCTCCAAATTCCTTGAATCGTATAATAATATTATGGACTGTAGAGGGAGTAATATACAAATCCCTTCCAATCTTTCTTTGGAGTACACTGTTTATAAATATTTTAATAATTTTCGCACACATTTTCTGACAAACTGGAGATCCTCTGCCCCTCTTTGCTCTTCAAAGACTCAGACTTTCCTAGATGCTGCTTTTGTATAAAATTATGATCACAATCAGCTGTTGACTTCACCTGTTTGAAATAATTATTCATTCGCATCATTATTAATCACCTGAAATGCAGGAATGGATGTTTACTAACAAATGAAATGAAGTTGACCAGACAAAACATGAAATAGCTCAGGTTCATACTGTCCAATGAAGTAGTGTTTTTATATGTATTTTTATACTGTCCCAACGAGTTGTTGTTGTATTTTGCAGACTCCACTCAACAGGGTATTGGTATGTTTAAAAAGCAATGCTGATTGTTTGATGTACTCTTACTTAATGCTGAAAAGGCCACCCCATTGTTCTCTATAGTGACCTGCAGTGGCCCCTTCCATTGTTGTAAATTGGGCTGTTCTTCTTCTCTGCTGGTTTAGCTTTTATCTAAAGGCTCAGAAGCTGACTCCTATCCCTGCACACCCACAGCCATCTTGCCTCGCAGTGCCTTTTGGCACCACATCACAGGAACACAAGGTGGAGTGGACTCTAATAACGGTAGAAAACTAACATAGAAGATTAAAGAGATACTGAAATTTTCTTAAATTCACACATATCACTCAGTTTTTCTCATGTATGTGTCTCTAGGTGAGATGTACACTACCTCTGAGTCAGGAGTGGAATCTGACCTTTTTTCAACACATCTTCCCCAAGAGCACCACTCCTCTCTTCCGATGGGCCATACTCTCAAACATCCAACACACTCTTAACCCTGTCTGTGAGACACTTGATGGACAAGGTTTCCTTCAGACTGTACTGACCCAGCTATGCTTATGCTAGTTGGCTGGGAAAACCAGAGTGGGAATATACTTTGGATTATGTGTGGGAACATTGTCCATCACAGAAATCCCAAAACAATACTGGCACAAATTTAATGATTTCATTGGAGTGTACTGTTTAGATATCAGTCCTTTAGGCTGCAAAATCCTCTATTGTTCTCTCACATGCAAATGCACTGTGTCCATGTCTGTTAAGTAGTGCATGTCCTTTTAAGTGTGGAACAGGTTTAATATTAGTAGCAGGACTGTGCTTAGTCTAGAGTGCTTGAATAACTACCGAGGATGAATATAACAACATATGTAGAATATATTTTGACTATGTCAACATTCCAGCATTAATTCATGCTGACAATATAGAATCTCTGTTTATCTGTGAGACGTCTGTGAGTATAAGAATCGGAAAAAGCTAATGAGAACCCAAGTGTGCTTTCATCTTTTTTTGCTATATTTTTTTGTAGTGAGACCTCTCAACGTGAATTTATACACTTTAGTTCTCTTCAGATTTGTGACTGAGTATATTTTGCACTTTGTAGAAAGGCGGTTAAATATTTCTTGTTCTAATACGCAATTGCATAAAGGCTTGTACAGCCTTTGACTCTTACTGCTTAGTAATGCATGAAGCCGCTGACCTAGTGAAGAAGGCCAGGCTATTTGTCTAAATAATCTTCTGAGGGTCAGGGCTATGAGGTATAATCAGTCCACTGAAACTCAAGTCGCCTATGGGTTACTGACCATAAATCTACCCAGTGGAAGTGGCTAGGTCACACATTGACATCAACCACCTAAGCACAAATAAATAACATTTACATAATTAACAATGTTTTGGTACTGCAACAATTCTGCGGATTGTATTATTCATATTGGCACTGTGGTCAGTACATTTTCAAGAAAATGGATTTGTTTTGATGCATTATTTATTTCTGAACAAGTCATTTTTAAGATCAGCTATTCTAGTACATTCGTGTTTAACAATACTCAAAGTGACAAAGCTTAAGTACAAAAGCTTTGCAGATTTCAGGTTATTTTGGTTTTTTTTAAGTCAGATCTGACTCTTCTAAGAAATATTTTAATAAGTTGATTTAAGACTTATTTCTGAACGAAACATTTAGCTATGTATGTTTTTAGGAAAATTCAAAAGATTTTGAAAATGACTGATGTCAGTACTTTTTGCTATTTATCTCTGTATTAGGTCTCATCCATTTCACTGCTACCATTTTGTATTTGAAAATCTCTTCCAGGTGGGATTCCTGAAATCCAGTTGAACCCCCAAATGACTTTATTTTTCAGTTAACCCAGGGACGTTGGTGCCATTCAGTATGCTGTGACGCACTGTTTGGAACAGCCTTATGTTTAACTGTCTAAAGCTTATTAAATGCTGGGATCCATAACCTTGCATGCAAACACAGACACACTGCACCTAAACATATTGTATGTTATTTATATAAAACAAAAAGAAGGGCTAAATTTACCTGCACATGTTTTTTTCTTCCAATGAGCTCTTTGTGTAAGATGTCTTTGTCTCTAGGCACATGTACATAAAATTATTTATTTCACATCAGATGATTGTATGTCAACCAGTAAAGAGAAAGCCATTTTTTGTGTGTTTCATTGTAAGTGTGGTTACAGGACAATAAAGGTTGGACAATGGACTGCATTAAACATGTAGTAAATCCTAAACATCTCTTTTGGTTCTCTTACTGTATTTAGAACCTTTAAAGCTTTGTGTTCCTCACTGAGAGGGTCATGTAACAATAAGTCATATAGTCTGTTTTCATTCATTCGATTCTGTTGTAGAGAGTGTAAGTTATGTCCAGCAATGCTACAAAGTTCTTCACACTGTATTTCTAATGTTGGATAGGTTCATTTCTTATAAAAAAAAAAACTCTTGTACTAAATAATGCTTTAT
The DNA here is from genome assembly GCA_034779995.1 of Parotocinclus haroldoi. Classification (NCBI taxonomy): domain Eukaryota; kingdom Metazoa; phylum Chordata; class Actinopteri; order Siluriformes; family Loricariidae; genus Parotocinclus; species Parotocinclus haroldoi. The sequence continues at coordinate 11,680 of JAUZST010049086.1, read as the reverse complement.
TATGCCACTTTCTTCATGTTGAATTATGTTCATTTGTTACATCCATCTGCCTGCTGTGATAACTCAAGCTTACCTGTAAAACATCTGAATATCACCTAGAATGAATACTTTCTCACATTTTTCAGGCTTCACACTTCCATCTTGCTGATGTAATAAAGTCAAGTCAAATGTATTTACATAGCACTTTTTACAATGGAGCAAAGCAGCTTTACAATATTATATTATCTTAAAAGGGGGGTGACCGTGTAAAGGAAAAACTCCCGAAATGTATAAGGAAGAACATTTGGGAGGACCAAGACTCAAAAAAGGACCCATTCTCCTTGGGTGGTAGATGTTAGATGTATTGAAATACTTTGTATCAATTGTAAAATTAAGCAAATAATAACCATTAAATTAAATAATGTAAACGATTGCAAGATATTGATTCCTCAGTGGGAAGTCCTTGGAGGCACATCATCTCCTATGTAATTGTAAAAGTATATTAATTATTATTATTATATTAATTATTTTTTATTTTACTTTTATTGTAGTGTTATTGGGTGTGCTGAAATAACAAATTAAATGATATTATTATTATTATTATTAAAATTTAAATACTTAATAAAATATAACTTAAATCAGAAAATACTTGACAATAGATAGAAATGTAAGCTGGAACGGGTGAGGTAGCTTTGAATACACACGTAATGGCTACTAACCCTTAATAATGTAATTCATATGTCTGTATTCCTGTGACACTAACAAATTATTGTCTTTTGAATGGTCGGATAATAATCATGTTTTAAAGAAAATGTTATATCATGAAAAGTAGAGAACTAGCTCAAATAGGGCACTGTCCCCTGGTGGCAATAATGTCAATAACAGTAATAACTTATTATTATTTTATTAAAAATACTACAATATTGTTATCCCACTACAGTGGTTTCCAAAGTGAGGGGCTTTTATAAAAAAAATCCACAGGTGATTTGTTTAATGAGAAGTTGCAGTTTAATATGAATTACATCAATAAAATCCAGTGGAGGCCAGAAGCAAAAGATGAGGGGCTCGAATATATTCTTGTCCTACACTGGGACAAGGTAGAAAAAGAACCACAGTGTTACTGAATTCTTGGCTTTAACTGTCTTCCAGTGCTCTGGGTTTATGATCGGGTATCTGTGGAGGAGGAGTTCACAGTCAGATTCTCTACAAAATTATGCTGATTATACAATTTCTAAAGAAATACAATTTATTAAATGTAAGTCAAATACAAAAAGAATCATTGGTCTCTGAGCCCCTTCTGTGTTTGCATATACAGTATTTAATAGTTTAAGTGAATATAATTAATCATTTACATACGTATCATTTAAGCATTGACTGTGTTGCATAGTAGATTTAGAAACATGCAGGGAGAAAAAAGTATAGTGGAATCAAAAATATACTGCTTACAAAAATTAGGGGATACTTCGAAATAAAATATCCCCTTATGAAATATCCCCTAATTATTGTAAGCAGTGTCTTTGTCACTTCTGTTTGGGTATTTGAATTTGAATGTTGTGTCCACTGTCCTTTGATAAGAGGTTTGGATGTGAATACATTTGACACTTATCATAATGACACCTGACTACAATAAGCAGAATTTCTGATCTGCTTATGCCCTGAAAATCCATGATTTTTGTTCTTTATGATTTTGTCTCAATATCTTTGTATTGCTTTCAGTGAACTGTATCTAAATTATGTTATAAAACATCAGAAGCTGGACCTCTCACTAACTGAAGTTTAACCTCAGTTTGTAGCATGTCTGTAAAACTTTAAGCTGATGGAAATAAAATTACTGCTTAATGTTACTCAGAAGCAAAAAGGTGACATCACCAGTGACCAGTCTTTCCTCTCTCTCTCATATTTATATAATTTACAAATTTAGTTCTTTAATATTGCACCATTAACAGCAGACACTTCCTGTATGTTGTTTTAATATCACCTACCAAGGAAAACAAAAGGTTGTGGGCCATTCTCAAGACTTGTTGCACTGGCAAGTGACATAGTGTTGTGGCCAGTTGTGATGTTTGATACACTTGTGCCTGCACAGACAATATTTTGTCATGTAGTAACAGGTAATCAGTAACTGTATAAAACTGTACACTCACTCAATGGCCATTTTATTATGTACACCGGTTCAACTTCTCCTTAACGCATTTACCTAATCAGCCAATCGCGTGGCTAAAACTCAACTCAAACGCATTAAGAGAGACCAGACGGCCTGCTGAAGTTCAAACCGAGCATCAGAATGGAAAGAAGGGGTGATTTAAGTGACTTTGAATGTGGAATGTTGTGGCTGTGTATTTCAGAGGATGCTGATCGACTGGGATTTTTATGCCCAGTCACTGCCACTGGCATGATCACTCTCCACTACACAACAATGGTTCCACTGTGGAGATTGTCAAGAGCAACAAGTTCCATGGAGGTCACCTGGCACCTACAGCAGCACCATAACCACATCTCCCTCCTCACATTCTCACCACATTCTACCGAGGAACCATCGAGAGCATTCTGACCAGCTGCATCACTGCCTGGTCTGGGAACTGCACCTCATCAGATTGCATGGTGCTTGCAGAGGATAGTGAGGATGACTGAGAAGATCATCAGTGACTCTCTGCCCACCATAACTGACATGTATACTACACGCTGCAACCACAATGCATCAAGCATTATGAATGACCACACACACCCCTCACATACACTCTTCAACCTCCTACCCTCTGGGAAAGGTACCAAAGCATTCGCATCATATCCAGACTGTGCTGGAATGAACAAATGGTCAAATTAGTGACTGGATTAAACACACACACACACATCCTCACCTCTTAAAAACTGTCCACACATCTACTGCTAATGTTAAACCAACTGGTAAACATTAGTGCTGCTGCTAATATTTAGATTATAGTGTTTACAGTGTCTAATGTTTACTAGTGATGTGTCGTTCTCGAACGATCCGGCTCTAAAAGCTCTTTGAAGTGAACGATTGGAACCACAATGGAATGCGTTTTAGGAGCCGTTTTTTTCCCTTCAGTATCTCGCTGTCTTTCCGCCTCCCTGTCGTTGCACTTGTGCTTTGCAAGTGCCACAGAGCCGACAGTTTTTTTTCCAACGTCGTTTTTTTTGTCCTTCGGTGCCTCGCTGTCTCTCCCCTCACTCTCCCTCTCCTCGCGCGTCTTGCTCTGCTTCTGCCAGTGCTACATATCGGAGAGTTTTTTAATGTCTCCACTACCCGCACGTCAAGCGTGTGCTCCACACATCTAAACCGATCACACGCAGCTTTCAATTAATAAAGTGACGGGGAAACACTGAAAAAGCGTTTGTCCACTTTTTTGTGGAAACGGCAGGCATTGGCCAAGCTTTATTGCTAATACTCACTCACATACAGCGGTCAAGAAGCACGCATGGCAGAAAAAAGGGGAGTCTGTGTGAGAACACAAGAGTAACTTTAATACTTTTTCTTATTGTGGTGGGTGATTGTATTTATAACTGTTTAATTTATTTTAAGTTATTTTTGTGGAAGTGGGGCTATTTTGTGATAATTTAATAATTGGTTATAATAAAAGTTTTATTTATAAAGCATTGTTATGCAGCATTTTTACTCATCACAAGTGCTCAACAATGTCAATAGTGAAAAAAAAATGTTATAAAATTAGGTTTAAGCTATTAATTAATTAATAATGTAATATATATCTCATGTTCGTCATGTTAACAAGGACCAAACGCCCTCTGATTAATGTTTCCAGTCCCTTGTTGAATCTATGCTGCGAATAGGTAAGGCTATTCTGAAAGCAAGGGGGTTCAAATTGGTACTAGCAAAGTGACCAGACGAACAAAGGAGACAAACAAATGAGAACGAATCCTCTGCCACAGCTTAAGAGGGTCCAGCGCTATCTATTAACGATTACACGCAGCGTAGGGGGCGTGTCCCGCTATTGGTATCCATAGAAACAAGACCAAACTTTACACGCTGGACAGAACTAGCAGAACTTGCGTTGCTTTTCTTATCGTGTTGCTCTGCGCTTATAATAGTTCTTAAGTTAAAAGTGCTAAAATGAAAACAAAATTAAGTGTAGCATTGAGCGCTCGAGACGGAGAGACTGACTCAGGTGAACAAGACGCTGCATACTAACCGAAATAGCTAAGCTAGCAAGCTAATGTAACCGCAAAAATATAGTTATCACAATATTGTGCGTTTTAGCGTACAGGAATATGCTATTGTCAGTTATTTATTTAATAACAATTTATTTTACATGTTTAAATATGCTTTCCTTCTATGCTTGCTTTTCAAACAATATATTTATGACATGTGCACAATATGTTCTCTGTCTATACTTTATAAATGTTTACTGTAGATATTCATACATGTTTATTTGTATCATCTTATCTAGAAAAAACGGCTGAAGCTGAATATGAAACTATGGAAGATGTTGAATCACAGAAAACAGATGGGAGTGGCACAGAAGACCTCATTTCAAAAAATAAACCATCCAACGACGGAAAAAAGATTTTAAGTCCTAGGTAATTTTACAATCACAGACATAAATGTATGTAATGAGCATGTGTGGCATTTAAGAGAAATTACAGCATCTACGTCCAGCGTATGCTGCTATTTGTGATTAATTGTGACTACTGTCTGAGTATTTATTCATCTTCCTTAATCCTATTACAGATTGTCTGTATTAGGGCAAGATAGGTGAACAATGTTTTTGGAAGGTCAGAGTTTTTCTCTTTAATTTGATCAATATTTAATACAAATAACAAAGGGTTACAGAATAAAAGCCCCTGAAGTTATTTTTTTTTACATCTTATTCAAATAAAAGCCCACAAAGTTACATTTTGGAAGTATATTATATGACTTATGGTTTTGGCTTTAACTCCACCTTCCACTACCCTCATGTCAGGTTAATGATGAGAACACAACTGATATCACTCCTTCATGCTGATTAGAAAAGCAGACTGGTTGTTTTTAACGAGTAGTGGTGCTTTTAAATTTGCTTCTATGAAAATGGTTACCTCCAAGGAAACATGGTGTTCATTGCAAAATGGTTTCACACGCAAAGACATTTGCTTGATACTTACTTGCTACTTGTAAGATAACACCCCATTCAAGCATTTATCGATTTAATCAAGAAATTCAAGGATAGTGGTTCAATTGCAGTAAAGAAGGCTTCAGGGCACCTAAATAAAGTCAACCGAGCGTCTTTTTCCTAAAGAGGCTGTAACTACAAGATCGGGTCACCAGCAAAACGTGCTCGGGAATGGCAGAGGATAGATGTGAGTGCATCTGAACACACAGTCACATAAAGGCAGATTTTCCCAGAAGCTGATATCCAGCATGCCAAGGCAAATTGCAGATGTCTTAAAGGAGAAGAACACTGTAAATATTAAGACTTTGCTCATGCTGGAAGTATTTGTCAATAAAAAGTTAAAAGCCATATTGGGATGCTTATAATTGTTTTTCATTATACCATATAAACATCTGACATAAGTTCCTAAAAAACGAAGCAAGCAAACTTTGTGAAAACCAAAATTTGTGCCAATAGCAGCGGATCCTTTATGTCCTGTGAGTTGTGATGTTGCTCCTTGTTTGGGGATTTGTTTGTCAAGTACACTTCATATATGCTGGATTGGACTGGGATCTGGGGAGTTGGACGCCAAGTCAGCATCTTGAATTCATTATATACCTCTAACTATTCCTGCTAACAATTTTTTTGCAGTGTGGTCTTTTTGGGAATTGGGGAATACTGTTCCCATGTAGGGGAGAATTTGGTCTGCAACAGTGTTTAGGTAGGTGATACCTATACAAAGTAACATTCACATGAATGTCAGGACCCATGGTTACCCAGCAGAACATGGCCCAGGACATTGCGATGGTAATTTATTTACTTCAGCTCTCAGTTGTTTTAATGTGATGGCTCATATGTTTACACATTTTGCAGCAGCATCTCTTTTTATCAGTGCTTATCCTGGTTAAGGTCGATAGGGAATGTCTGGAGCTCAGTCCAGATTTTACAGATGGACACCAGTTCATTGCGGTGTTTGGTAAATACATCAACCTAGACAGAATTTGACCCCAGACCCTCCAGAACTGCATAGCTGTCTTAGTCGGAATATTTTTTTAGTGTTATACAGTGTTATACAGATTTATATAAAATTAAGTCTGTATAAATCTTATAAAGAGATTATATATCTATATATATTTCATTTGGGGCATTTTACCCAGATTGCTATGCTGATATAAATTGTAACGGTGAATACTGTATTTAATTTAAGAAAAAAACAAAACAGATGTGTCTTTACTAGTGGTCTCAGACTTTTGGCCCTACTGTATATAGGTAGATTTAACAGGTTTGGTTATTATAATATAGTACATTATGAGTTAGCTAGCCAGCATGCTACTGTAGAACATGGTGGTTCTATTAGTGAGGATAACGATGCTGGGATAGTTCTGTGTTCCTTTCTAGGTCATAAAAATGTAAAACATTCAATTAAAATCTGAGCGGCCACTCAAAGAAAACATTACATTTACATTATGGCATTCAGCAGACGCCCTTATCCAGAGCGACTTATCTGAACTGTTGCAGCCTGGCACAGGTGGGATTTGAACCCAGAACCTTCTGGTCCAGAGTCCAGTACCTTAACTGCTAGGCTACAACCGCCCCATGTGCTGTTATAACGTGTAATTTTATGCATGCAGGTATTATAGAACATATTTCTGTTTATGAATATAAGAAAAAAGCAGAGAAAGAAAAAATGTCATATGTAGAAGTGTTTAATATTGATATATTAGTGCAGCTCTACCAGAGACGTTATTCAGTAATATGTTACAGTTTAAGCTCCAGAGATCCTGGTCTGAATTCCCAGTCAGTACTCCACCTGTGTAGAGTTTACCTGTTTTCCCCATGTCCATGTGGGTCTCCTCCCACATTCCAAAGACAATTGTAAGGGCAAGTGAAGTCTCTAAATGTCTCAGTATGTGCATATGTGCCCTGCAATGGATTGTCACCATAGGATTTAACCAGATTGAAAATGAATGAAAATATGATTGAATAAATAAATGAATGCATGAATGGTAAAGTGTGCCAAGAAACTTCACAATTCAAAATAATATTAATATAAGTAAAGGCATATTCACAAAACCAACTAAGATAAGAAGATATATTTGCTTCTACACACAGAATGCACAAGTAAATCTTGTTTGTGTTTTTCCTCTCTTTAAGAATTACAAAGGAGTATTTAAGAAATCACTGCAAACAAAATAAGCTGTACCTGACACCACAGTTGAATGATGTACTCTACCTTCACTACAAAGGTTGGAACATTTACCTGCAGAATACTGTGGGCGATTTGTTTTTGTTTAATACAGTATCCTAAAGTATTACGTAGTGTGATGGTTGTTTTTGTTACTATTTTGTAATTGTACATACATTTAATTATTAATTGTAGTTTTGTCATGTCTCTGTATTTGTCATAGGTTTTGCTGTTATTGAGGGCTTAGAAGAGTATACAGGTTTGCGCTGTCTCTGGCTTGAGTGCAATGGGATCCAGAGAATCGAGAACCTGCAGAATCAGACAGACCTTCGTTGCCTTTTCCTCCACCAAAATCTTATTCAGAAACTTGATAACCTTGAACCACTCACCAAGCTCAGCACTCTCAATGTATCAAACAACTATATCAAGGTCATCCAGAACATCTGTAAGTGGACAAACCAAACGCTGTCACATATTTGCCAGTGCTTTACACCATTCACCTAGTGGAATACGGAGTCCAATTATAATGTTGTGTTAAATGTCTATAAAGCTAATTGACTTCTGAGCTGCTGATTATAAAGAGACATATTGTACTTATCAAGTTTTGCTCTTAATTTCAGGCTTTGTTAGAGTCATTCTGTCGAATGGGTGCCATTTGAATTCTGTAACATTTTTAGTAAACTTATTTTATTATATTCATTTATATTTATTTTAAATCAAATTAATCTAACAAAACACATAGTTCACTTTTCATATTGAGAGATGGTCAGGAAACTTAGTTTTACATAGTTTCTTCATTTAAGTTTAGTTCTGTTACTCTTTATATGCTTATATAAGAGCTTTCATAGTGTAACTACATAGCATCTATACCAAAAATAAGATTTATATAATAAATAAATAAAGTCTAATTTATTTTTTATATACAATTATTTTATTAAATAGTTAATCTATAATTTGTTTAGGTTACAGGATAGTAAGTTGAGATTGACTTTCTCAGTCATAGTTACAATATTATCAAATATAAGGGCAGAATAAGAGATAATTTACTTTTGGTTTTTCCATGGTCATCAGAAGATCCACATGATACAGCATCCTGTTGAACATGTGATTTGTGGAATGTTCGTTATTTCCAGAAGTAGGAAAAAGCTAGGGTACATGACTAAAATGTGTAATTTAAAGTAGCATATTGTGGCATGTCTAATGACAAAATATAGCATAGGTGACATATGGAGTGACAAAATAATGCAAAACAGTTCTGGAAGATTTCTGAATCATTGTATTTCTTTATAAATTGTAATATTAGAGACCAGGGAGAACAAATGCTTTTTTTCAACAAATTTGCGGTTGTGTCACTATATTAAAATGCTTTTTACAGTTATTACAATTGTATTAATTATATATCCATGTAATGTCCTGGGGATGGAAATGGCACCCATTGGAATGGCTCATTAAAAAGTAACCTAGAGTATTCTGTTTATGTTTCAGCATGTCTGAGTGAATTATCCACACTGCAGATCTCTCACAATTTGTTGGAGAGTGTGGTAGATTTGGAGGAGCTCTGCCATAGTCCTTCCATCAGTGTTCTGGACCTGTCACACAACCACCTCAAGGACCCAGAAATTATCAGTGTCCTAGAGAAGATGCCCAATTTGGTACAAAGAGCATGTTTATGGCCACACTTAATATAATGAAATCTACATGAAATTAACTGAAAACCCATATGTACTGTATATTTCAGAGAGTGCTAAGTTTAATGGGTAATGAAGTCATCAGGAAAATTCCAAACTATAGAAAGTCTATAATCGTTCGCCTGAAGGAGTTAACGTACCTAGATGACCGACCTGTGTTTCCAAGAGAGAGGTGAGTGCTCTATGTATGAGTCTTACTTGTCTTTTGAGTTCTGTAGCGTTTCCAAAGAATTTTAATGGCAGTGTACCATGTATGCTTTTCATCCGCTTAATATTCTGCAGTTTCACAATGCTCTCATATGATGTATATTGAATATGTCCATTTGAATGTATTTATGTAGGGATATATTTACAATACACCATTGTCTCAAAGCAGCTTAACAGAGGCTGAAATCCAAAATTATGTTATGAGCAAGTCTAGTTTCTAGTTAAACAATAGTTATTTTAAGTAAAGTGGTTAAATGTTAAGGATGTTAAATCCAAAACAAATCTCCTACATACTGAAAAGAACAGCATATGCAGAGTATTTTACTCTAATAAGAAAGATCAATTATTAATAGAATAGATTGTAATTGTACAGTGTAATTGTACAAGTATTGCAGACTCTTACACTTAGGAAGTTTAAGAGATCACCTTCCCTGGCATAGCATCCTCAATTCTACTGGAAATCCTGGTAGGTATGTCAGTAGCATCCCAATGACATTTCAGCAACAGTTCAGTAAGTCGCATAATCCATCAACAGAGAAAATGGACAATAGAGTAGTATTAGACTGCCTCACCAACTATGCTGCTCACGAAAATTTGAGGACTATCCTTAATATAACTAATGCAGTATCAATGTTTAAGAGCACTTAAATGGATAGCCAAAAGGTAACAGTCTGAATTCAGCATTCCATCACACCATCATGAGCACAGGCATAAGTGACTAAAAATGAGGACGTAAACACTAGCACCAGCATCACTGAAAAACCATGTGACTTTGAAAAACTAGTAACATGTCCAGCTTTCAGCATTCCACCACTCCATCATAGGCAAATGAATGATTGCATATGTAATGGGGGCACCCCTGGTCTGCAGGCCACAGAATCAAGACCTCTTCCCCAAATATTGTAACTCAGAAGCTTCTGGCAAGGAGAAACATTTGAAGAACCAAGAAAGCAAAAAACCTGCAAGCAAATGCACCTCATACCTCGACTTGCCAGAGGCAAGATGTGGAACTAGCCGAGTATTAAATGACTAGTCCACAATGCTAACTTCCTCTTTTCAATATCAGACTCAGTGTGGCAAAGTTTAAGTTACATTTAGTCATTTCCAGTGTAAGCCTCGTGGGCTTGAATACTGTTTCTTCAGGTCCCACATTATAGTAACAGATATTTTCTGTGGGGTATGAAGCAGAATGAGAGGGCACACAAATGCACCAGAATAACCAACATTATCTGTGACGATAATCCACAAGGAAATGGTTCTCAATCAAGACTTAAATATTGGAATTTATAAAGGTTATATGTTTGTTCCTTAGGTAAGGATTTTTATAATAAAAAGCTCATCCCTCTGGTTTTAATAAGACTAGCAAATTAAGCAAAATCCTAGCCTACACCCTGTGACTGTACTAAAGGTGTTTGTGTCAGTGCTTAGAAATTGATAATGTTACTTAGACACAGTGAACTTTTAACACTTTATATTGTAGTAGAAGCCTTTTGTTCTCTGCAGAATTTAACAGACGGTTAGCACATTAGCTGCTGCAATCTGAACTGAACTGCTCTGGAGGTTGATTAAATACAGTTACAACCCTAAATCAGAAAAAAGTTTGGGACAGTATGGAAAATGCAAATTAAATAAGTTGTTTTTCTTTTTTTCATTTCTTTGTAGACAGTATGAACCCAATATATTTCATGTTTGTCTGGTAAGCTTAATTTAATTTGATAATGAACATTCATTCCTCCAATTCCTACAAAATTGGCACTTTAGGGTTAGTAATCAGGAAAACATATTTATAATGTATATGTATTGTAATAATGATGCAATTTCACCATTGAAACATGTAATGTAAACACATAGACCACTTGGAAAGTCAAGTCAGATTTATTTCTATATCACGTCTTACAATTGAGCATTGTCTTAAAGCAGCTTTAAAAAAATTTATTACCTTAAAAGGAAAATCCCAAATTAAACAAGCATATGCAACAGTGGCAAGGGAACCCAAAATGTTGTAAGAAAATAAACCATGGGAGGATCAAGACCCATCCGCCTTGGGTGTAAAGGAAATTTACACTTCTATGATGACAGCAGTAATGCAGATTTGAAAACATTTCGAGCAACACATGCTGTCTTCAAGACAACTTAATATCCAAAGTCAAATTTACCTTGAGTACGGAAAGTATTCAGACCTCTTTAAATTTATGACTCTTTGCAGCCTTTTGCTGAAATCAAAAAAAGTTTAATTTCTCATTAATGTACACTCAGCCTCTCATCTTGACATAAAAACAGACATATAGAAATTTTTAGAATAGAAGCTTTTTTTTTATAATGAATGCGAAATGTAACTGGTAACCAGTATAGAGACGACAGAACAGGACTGATATGATCAAAGGATTATTGAGACCACTGTGCTCTTAGTAACCTTGAGTGCTGCCGAATTTCTTGTAACCATGGCCAGATCTGTACCTTGCCACAATTCTGTCTCTGAGCTCCTTGGGCAGTTCCTTCGACCTCATGATTCTCATTTG